>JANHFT010001947.1:59369-72412 GCA_032467955.1 Pseudoxenodon macrops | reverse complement strand
AAGGAAGGAGAAAAAGAGGACATAGGTTATATTGACAACTAATATTTTTCTTTACGGTCCCCAGACAGCCTGGAACAATTTCATTTCTGCTTTTCCCATTTTAGCTTTTAAATTATATGCTTAACACAATGCACATCCTTTGTTTTGTAGGTGATTTATTCAATTGTATATGTCTATCACTCTGGTGTCCTTCTATTCATTATTTTTCCAGAGGACAATGCAAATATTGTTTTATTTATTCTCCTCAACATTTTCTAGAAACAGCAGATATGTATTTTTTTATTTTACTTTGAGGTGAAGTTGATGCTTCATGTGTCTAAGTAGGCTTAAGTAACTTTAAAAGTCAAAGTAAAGATTTTCCCTGTCTAGTAGTGTCTTCTTCTAGAGGGCAGTGTTCAGCTCTGTTTCTTGGCCAAGGAAGTCCGTGTTGTCTGAAGAGATTTTCCATGGTCAGTGTGGCCAGCATGACTATACACTGAGGGCCACAGATCACTGTTTCCTTCCCACCAAGGTGGTACTATTTATCTATTCCAGAGGTTGGTTCTGAATCTTCTTACCGCCAGTTCACTCAGGGTCACACATTGAGCACACACGCAAAGTGCACCAGTGAGTGAGCATGAAAGTCAAAAACTAGCTTCTGCGCATGCAGAGAAGAACAAATTAGCCTCTGCGCATGCGCAGAACCAAAATCCAAGATGGCTTTGCCCACAGAGCCACCGACAGAACCAGCTCCGTGAAGTTACCGTGGAGTTACTACCTACTCTATAGAACTGGATAGAACCAGTAGGAACCCACCTCTGATCTGTTCGCATTTGCCTGCTTTCAAAATGCTAGGTGGGCAGAAGCTGACTCAAGTAACATAAAATCACCCTGTTCTCAGAATGGGACAACTTACCTCAGTCAACTCACTGTGGCCAAATCGCTATGACCAATTCAACACAGCCAACTTGCCATGGCCAACTCACCATGGCCAACTCACTGCAGAACAGCTCACCATGGGACAGCTTGTTCTGAGACAATTTAACAATTCTATTTAATTATTTTTGCGTCCTTTTTGCGTCCTTTCTTTAATGATTCTATTCCACTATTTCTTTGATACTAATGTAATTCTTATCCCACAGCAAATTGTACTGCAGCGAATTGGGTGTGGCGAATTGTTATAGACTCCCTTGTTGAACGGTGCTTCGGCTGCCAGCTGACAAGGTCAGTGAAATATATGTTCTTCTTGTTAAAAACTGAGGTTTGGATTATGGTGTCCTCTGCCACATCGGTTTAAAGAGATAGAAAATGCTGCCTTAATGGGAAAGTCTGCTGTAGCTGTCACAAATTCTATAATAAACAACAACTAATCTTTATAGCTCAGCTTAGTAGTGAAACAATGGTACAAACATTATCACTGCAGGCAAGTATACAAAGCAAAAAAATGTTTATTAAGGAAATTATCTACATAACTTATAACATTTTGTTTTTAACTGGAAATAGTTTTAATAATTTTACTGTTTTCTAATCAATAGCAAAATAAGAAAGAAGGATAAAACAATGGCTACAATAAGAAATGATATTAGAAAAAAATAGACCATAAAGTAACTAAAATGTAAATATACAATTTATTTACATGTTATTCATGCTTTAGTAACTGACACATTTTAAATATATAATTCAACATTATATGTACATCTTTAATTCTAATTGGTTTTCTGAATACAGGCTTATGAATATTTAATTAAAACAGTGTTAAATGTAGAAAAAGACCAGAACGTGAGTCAGTGTTTTTGATATATCCAACATAAAAGAGGTAGAAAACCACATGTGTAAAATGCCATTCACATTTAAGGAACTTTTAACAGACATCCTTTTAACCCAGAGGTGAAATCCAGCAGGTTCTGACAGGTTCTGGAGAACTGGTGGCGAACATTTTGAGTAGTTCAGAGAACTGGCAAATGCCATCTCTGGCTGACCCCAGAGTGGGATGGGAATGGAGATTTTGCTATATCCTTCCCCTGCCATGCCCACTAAGCCACACCACACCACGCCCACCAAGCCACACTCACATAAGCAGTAGTAAAAAAAAATTGAATTTCACCACTGTTTTAATTCATGTACTCATGAAGCTGAGGGTTTGTTCTGTATTATTGTTTATGATGTTCATTTTTTTTTAAAAAGAACAGTAATAAATAATGCAAGGCATAAATTACATTATTGATAAAGCTAGGCTTGAATAGCAGAAGAAATTGCAAGACTGTTCACAAAGTACTAGGTAGAAACTAACATGGAAATACTTCGGCCATTTAAAATGCTGATATTCAAAATGCATCAATGATTTTGGAGGCTTGAGGAGCCTCAATCCTGAAAGATAATGTGATGAAAACAAAGAAATAGAAAAAGCAAGCAAGGAAACAATCAAACAAATAATAGTGCTCTGGGACTTTAGAATTCAAGTAGGCAAGCACCTGTCATATAACATTCCAGATTTAACACCTGTTGATAAGAAAGATGAAAAGGATTGGATAGTCGATATTGGACTGCCTGGAGGTAACAAAATAGAAGAGAAAGAACTGGTGAAAATCACAAAATACAAAGACAAATAAAAAAATAGAAGTGGAATGACTTCTGGGATCACATGAACATCACTGGCATTGACAAATCATGGCAAAAGGCAGCTTTACTTGGAACTGCTTCAGAGGTGGGTTCTGAATCTTCTTACTGCTGGATTGCTCAGGGTCGCGCCTCGAGCGCGCCTGCGGGGCAGTCAAAAACGAGCTTCTGCACATACGCAGAAGCAAAAATCCAAGATGGCAGCTCCCACAGAGACAGAACCGGCTCTGTATCGTCATCGCGCAGTTACTACCAGTTCTATAGAACCGGATAAAACCAGTAGGAACCCACCTCTGAACTGCTTACATCCTGCAACATATCTTTAATATCATGAAACAACATCTGCTTATCCCAGGTCATTGGGAAGGGATGTGTAAGGGATAAAAATGCCAAATCCAGTCTAACTATCTGGTTGACAGTGTGACCAACCATAATAATTTCATTAAATAAATATGATATCTTTACTGAAAGTTTACTGTACTTTCACATTCTATTAATCGCTGCTGAGCATCAGAGCACAAATTACAATTTAGTAGGAATGGAGGCTAAAACCCTATCATTTCAGATTGTGCAATCACATCAGAATACAGTTCCTGGATCATCTGCCTGGCTAAATATTTGTTCCTATTACAGCTTTGTCTCACTAATAATAACGATTTGTAATATATGATCCAAGGTATGGAAAGTTGTGAATTTTTAACAAGGGCTATGAATTATCTGAGCCAGTTTGATCATCTTTTTAAAAGGCAATACATCAAAAGTAGAAATAATTAATTGTGGCTTATTTTCATGGTTTTTATTATGCTTTTTGTTTCAGTAGAGTGATATAGATGAATGTAATCTTGATGTTCATTTATATCTAGAGGCCAAATCAATGAATCATTGATATAAGCATTAGATCCACATGAGTAGGTCTATTTAATCGGCTTTGTTAGAGAACTCCAGTGCTGGAGCTTCTAAACTGCAGATATCTATATGTCTTCCTTTAGTCATATTTCAAGGAACAGCTTCCTACTGAAACCAATTGGAGGCAATAACTTTATTCCATCTTCACCAGTCTGGGAGAAGAAGTGAAGCATTGATTCATAGCACAAATGAATCATTGATTTCACAATGTACAAAGCATAAGCTTAACCAAAAATTATTTGCCAGTTTCTGGTCTTTTACTTTTTGAGATTACAACAATGTGACTTCTCTGAGTGGTAGGAGATCAGACGAAGCTTAATATCCTATGCATTTTCCCCCAGCTTGATGTTTTTCTCCAAATGTTGTGGGAGCAATCTAAACACTGACCGGGATGATCTCCTAGAGACCATAGAACTGCAATTCCGAGTAGAATAGCTAAAATCAATGGAATTAAATCAAATATAATTTAATAAAATCCCATTAATTTGGTGATTAAATCAATGTAACGGTTGCTCAGATCCTAAAATTTATTGCTCTTGGGAAAGCGAAGACAATTTTTCCAATTTTCAAAGACTTCTTCAGTTATTTCTATGTATTACGAAAATTGATAGAATGAAAAATACATCCAGAAACATGTTCACAGAAATACAAGTTGTTCAAGATGTGGGCAAACTCCTGAAGTTGGTTAAATTATACATATACATATACCATGTGTTGTTTTTCTTTGGTTAACTGAGATTGTGATGAAAATATTGATTTATGTTGCTTCTTTTTCTCCCACAGTAAGTCTAGCAACCACTTCCTTACACATTGCATTTTATTAACAAAATACTGAGATGCTCTGTTTTATTCCTTCCTAAAGTCTGCTTTTATTAGATGCAGGATAAACATTGACATTTATTAATCTAAATAGTTATTTGTGAGTTCCAATGGCAAACATTCATTTATGGATAATTATAAAATTCATAAATTTCAGATATATCCTAGAAGCTAATTGTGAATGTGCACGAATGTACCAATTAGCACTTTGTAAAGCAAGTTTCTTTCACCAACTGGCAAAATTAAAGGTAACATATCTTGAGTTGCAAAAATCTGGACAAGCAAAAAATAAATAGCAATCTTCATGTTTCCACATTCCTATTTGTTTGATCTTGGATGTGATATTAGATAAGTCTATACATATTAATGCAGCATCTGTATAAACACTGTATAAACTCAGAAACTTCTTTGTTGTAATTGCTAAATATTGTCTTTGCTCAATTATTAATCAAAAATATTGTTTTAATAATCACAGCATTGGATAATGATATTTCCACTATTGGTCCACTTTAGGCATTTTAAAGAAAGGGATAGATAACTTAGAAGTTGCTTTAACACGGCCCCCTACTTTAGATTTAATTCCTAAAATTCATTTAACCTCTGGTAAGAAATTCTAGAGTACTGTGGTGGCCTAGTGATAAAGACACTCACCTCCCACTCAGAAGATTGAAAGTTCAATTCTAGGTAGTAGCAGATGTTTCTCTCTCCTAGGACATACACAAAAAAAATCTGCTGCAAACTCCGGGTGGTGTCAGAAAAGGCATCCGGTCAGTAAATGCTCAGCTCCATATAGGGACTATAGGGTCATAAAAAGGGAGTTATTGGTAAGAATTCTGAGTGTTGAAGACCAGACATCTGGACGGTGTCCAGGTGGAGACGGCTCATTTAAAAGGAGAAAGAACAACAGGAATTCTATAAGTTAAATTATATGGTATTACACTAATACCCCACGCCATTACACTTTTAATAAGTTTTCATAAGCTTCCCATGCTTTTTTTCCCTACCCCAATTAAACTGATTCCATTATTAAACAATAATTGTATACACAGTATCCCATATGTTAACAGTTCATATATGTTGGATAGTAACAAATTCAAATACATTACTATGTCAAAGAAAGGGCCAAGATAATATGCTTTCAATTAAGTGATAAGGGTTTCTTAAAAATATTTTTATCTATATTCTATAGCACACAGATTGTCTTAGCAATGAGAGACAGAGCATTGCTCAAACAGAGTTAACAACTTCTCTGTCTGCCGTTTCCTTCCTCTCCATTTTTTCCTTCCCAGAGTAGATTATTTTAATGTTGTTTTCTGACTAATGAATGGCAATTTAGTGCATCTTAACATTTATCGAAAAATAAAATAACTGTTTTTATATTCTAAAATAGCTAGCTGCTATTACTTGGTCATTTCAGTGACAAGAGTCAATTCTGAAGTTACAATATATTTGAGAGCATTTGCGGATAATGAGCATATGGACATTTTCTAACAATTAGTAATTTTGTACATTAGCGATACATTTCAGAGTTGCCTATCTTCTTATTAAAACTGACCAATTGGAATAAAAAAATAATAATCACAAAATGAAAAGCATGTACAAATATAATTTTTAAAGCTGCAACAAGTGGATGACATATTACTTTAATAAATACATACATAAATACCCTATTGTTAAGATGTTTAATTAAGAAATGTCTACTGCTGTTATTAGAAGATTGGAAGATTCCTAATTAGGGTTTTACAATTCTTGTAATTTTATAGAGGAGATGTTTTCTTAAATGTTGCTAGTAAAAATTGCAGAATTATTTGAAAACTATGAACCCTGAATCACCATTTTGAAGAGAGAGAGAGAGCTGCTGTTTGTCATTGAGGCAATAACTTCATTAGGTTAATAGAAATATATGAAATTGAAAGAAGAAGAAAAATTGCATTTCCAAGAATATTTCATTAGGCAAGATAGTTTTAAAGATGCAAAGGAGAGGTGAAGAGGGGCTCAGAGAGAAAGAAACAAGGTGAAGTGTACAATAGTTAGAAAACTGATGATAGTTGAAATCTAGCAGTTTAACAATGAGTTTGTATACAGTATGGAGAGCATTTGAAGCCATCTTCACTGTGATTGTGTTCTCTGAAGAAGTATAAATTCCCTTTGTTAGTGATCTGCTCAATTTCTTCATGTTAAAGAAATGTGTTATGTTAAAGAAATGTGTTATGTTAAAGACATGGGTTTCTTTATATTAAAGTATATATTAGATTTATATTTCTTTATGAACTTAGTTATCTGTTTGATTTCATTGATTTTATTTGATAAATGGTGTAGATTATTTGCACTTTAGTTTATCTCTACTTGAATTGCTTACTTGATGAGAGAAGACATATACAATTCTAATTTTTAGCAGTTAAGTTCTATGTATTTCTAGGAATAAGAAATATTTGATTGGTTTTTGTTTTCCCTAACCATCACATTTTTTTCATTTTCAATAGGCCTTAATTTTCACAACGGCAGCTTCTCACACTATCTATCCAATAATATATCTTAGTACAGTTATGGCCTGAACATCAGTTATGTTTCTCTTGACTTTCTCTGCTTCTTTCCCCCTCAATTTTAACCATCTTTTATATTTAATTTTGCTCAAATTTTCTAAAGTTTATAATGACACTGTAAATTTTCAGATGGCCTAATAACAATTTGGCTTAATAGAAAATCTGGGGGGGGGGATTATATAGCAGTGTAGCTTATTTTTTATTTGGGATGCAAAATAGAGTATGGGAACGCAGTAGGCATAATAGATCTTGATTTTAGCGAACTAATTGATGGACTGCCCTCCTATTTATCCACCTTCTACACTGCTGAATCCTAATAGCAGTTCACAATAGCAAAATAGAACAGTCTAAAATAAATATATGATTAGGTTTAAAACAAAAAAAGGGGAGAAAAATATATTTAAATACACCAGGTGTCATAAACATAGCTAGCCTTGAATACCAATTCCCCTGCAGAATAATTTGGTTTTTACTGCTTTGTAGAATGGTGTTAAAGTCTGTCAGTTTACCCTCAAGAGGGAGACTATTCTGATCAGTAGGTGTGGGCTGGATGGCATGACAACAGGTGAATACACAACTGGCTTGAAAATTACATTCAAAGAGTAATTCATTAGTTAGTAGTTCTGGTATTGAAAGGTATAAATGGGGCACTGCAAGGTTTGGTCCTAGTCCAATGTCTTCAACATTTTTATTAGTGATCAGTTGGAGAGAGTAGTTTTGAAAGTTGCTATTTGTGCAAAACTGGGTGGAATAGTTACTGCTTGAGGGGAGAAATGCAAAATGTTTTTTATTGATTAGAGTAGTGGATCGAACAACATTAACTAAGGAACCAAATGCAAAGTTACTTGCTTAGGAGAAACTAATGGGCTAGTAGAAAATGGGAGATATCTATGGTACCTTGACAATGAAACTTGCAAAAATGTGGAATTGTAGTTGATCATACCTTCAGTATGAATATCAGTGCTCCATATTTGCAAAAGAAGACAAGTACAAATTGGCTGCCTCAATAGTACTGCAAGTAGTCCTCCATTTACAACCATTTGTTTGGTGACTGACGTTGCAATGGCACTGAAAAAAAATAACTTACAACCAGTCCTCAAACTTACAACCATTGCAGTGTCCTCATAGTTCCGTTATCAAAATTTAGGCACTTGGCAAACAACATGTATTTGTATTTATAGCATCACGGGTTCATATGTTCACCATTTGTGACCTTCCCAACTGACATTCAACAAGTAAAAATGTGGGGAAGCCAGATTCGTTTAATATCCGTGGCATAAAAGGCAATAAAATTGCCACTTAACAGCAGCCTTGTTTAGCAATGGAAATTCTTATCCCAATTGTGGCCATAAGTCAAGGACTACATGTATTGTGTCCAATTCACAGGAGGTTAATTATTCCATTTTGTTCTATGTTGCTTAGTTATTGTCTGTCTTGAGTGTTGTGTCTAGTTCTGGGTACCACCAGAGTAAGAATTCAGGGAAACAGGTTGCAGAATAGAACATCAAGGCAGATTGGGCTTCTTCCAGTTCAAAAATATGATCGTAAATTTGGTTAGCACGGTTTTGACTTAAGCACCTTCTAAGTGCAGTTTATTTGGCAGCCCAAGCCTATATTGCTAACAACGGATGAAACGGTATGTTGTCTATGCTTTGTGTTCTGTCACACATACAACAAAGCACCATAAAACAACAAATAGGTCTTCCTCACTGCTTTGAGAATTAGCATGTCAGCAAGTAAAGGCCAGTTGTGTTGATTCAAGAAACAGCTAGACTAAACAAATGGACTGTTGTAACATGGGAGATATCTGTCCCGGCAATGGAAGTTGTATATTATTTATTTGTTGCATTTATACCCCACCATTGAGGGTTGAATTGATTGCAGTACATAGAAATTTAATAAATGTATGCTTTGGAATCTATATGATGGGAAGTGCGTGGACCACTTGCACTTTACAGTTACTAAATTTGCATCATAGAGACCCATTTTTTAATGACAGCAATTTGGATTCAAACAATACATCGAGCCAGATCCAAGCATACCTCATTATTATTGTTTCATGCACATTGTGAACCATCCATTCACTGTCTTTACACCTGATTTATCCTAAGAGTAGACATTCTAGGAAAGCCATGCTAGTCTGTAGTGAAAATAATAATAATCAGGAATCTGGTATACATAGTCCTCGGCTTTTGGCCACAACCGTTACAACTTTGAAGTCACTAAATGAATGGTTGTAAGTCAAGGACTACCCATTTTCTTTAAAGTGTCAGCTTTTGAGAGATCCGTGTTACCCCCATCAAATGCACCCAGTAGCCACACATGTCGAATGAAATGAGACGCAATTCGCATAAGCTTTTAATAATTTTTGCTTCTCAGAGGAATACTGCCAGGTGCTAGTAACTTGAACTAAGCTTGGAATCTCACTACCATTTTTGTAGAAGGGATGACCAAGGGTCCCTTTGACAAAAACCAACAACAAGAGAGGTATTGGTTTTGCCATTTCCTGAGTGATTCCTCTGTCCCAAAATTGGGGCAAATTAGTGGGCTAGCAGGAAGCCCTTTCATTAGGGTAACTATGCTGCCCCTTTTGTCTGTCACCACAATCAACCCGTGTGGGCAAATTAAGAATGTCACTTTTGGTGATAATGAGCCCCCTTCAACATTTTCTGCCTCCCCCCACCCCACCCCTTGCGAAGCTGGGCCTCTAGCAAACTTTGCAAAGATTTGCCTCTTTATATAGGTGAGCTCATGTGAAGATTATGAGGGGCCTATTAGGCCTCTTAAAATGGTGTCCATGGTGCAAGGTCCCCAAGGTGGTTGCTAAGCAACCTGGAGGAGTTCTCTTCCTCCTGAGAAATTTAGAAGTAGTGGGAAGACAGAGATGATCCTGAAGGAGGCCAGATCAGAAGATCCCAGCTGGTATTCTCTGAGACAGTGGGTCCTCTCTTAAAAACGGACACAGGCAAAACTTGTGGGAGTCCCCTGGGGGGGGGGGTGCATGTCTAAAATGGCAATGGGGTGGGGACAGTTGTTCCTCCGCTTTCGTTTGTAGACCCAAGAAAAGGTAATTGCGTTAATACTGGGAAGGATTTTATTATGCAGGTAGTCCTCAACTTTCAACAGTTCGTTTAGTGACAGTTCAAAGTTACAACGGCACTGAACAATGTGACCTATGGCCGTTTTTCACACTTAACGACCGTTGCAGCATCCCCGCGGTCACGTGATCAAAATTCAGATGCTTGGCAACTGGCTCATATTTATGACGGTTGCAGTGCAGCCTTCCGACAAGCAAAGTCAAGGGAGGCTCCAGATTCACTTAACAAATACGTTACTAACGTGACAAACTCAATGATTCACTTAACAACCGTGGCAAGAAAAGTCGTAAAACGGGGCAAAACTCAACTTAACAAATGTTTCAACTTAGCGGCTTAAATTTTAGGCTCCGCTGTGGTCGTAACTCGAGGACTACCTGTATTTGCACTGATGATATAGAATATGTTTTGTTTTAAACTAGCTACCTGATCCTCTAAAGTAAGTATTTTGCTGGTCCATTTAATGAGCTATTTTCTCTCAGAAGAATCACTTACACAAGCTTGGAGTTGTTCCGGTTCCTTTCCTCAGTTGTCCGTTTCCCCCCCCCCCCACACACACACACACACACACACACACACACACACACACACACACACACACACGGGAGTGACAACAAAGGTTCTTGTTTCCATGAGAACATGATGTGGGTGAAGTGAAGACAAAGGCTCATGGGAGGTTCCAGTCCAGCCCTCTAAAGACTTTAGGAGAAACATAAAAATAACCAGGGAGGTGTTGGCTTGACTCATTGCCGTCCTTTTCAGTAGAATCACGGGGCTGGACGGGACCTTAGAGGCCTTCTAGTCCAACCCCCTGCCCAAGACAGGTGTCTTATGCCATCCTGGACAAATGGTTATCTAGTCTTTTTTCTTGAAAACTTCCAGCAATGGAGCATTCACAACTCCAGGAGGCAAGGTGTTCCATTGTTTAATCATTCTCGCTGTCAGAAAATTTCTCCTTATTTCCAGGCTGGATCTCCTTCTGGCACACTTCTTGTTCTATCCTCTGCTGTTTTGGAAAATAAATCAATTCCCTCTTCCCTGTGGTAGCCTTTCAAGTATTGGAAGACGGCTATCAGGTCTCCCTTAAGCCTTCTCTTTGTTAGGCTAAACATACTTAGTTCTCCTAGCAGTTCATCATACAATTTAGCCTCCAGACCCTTTATCATCTTTGCTCTTCTCTGCACACTTTCTAGGATCTCAGAATCCTTTTCTATATTGTGATGACTGAATTCCAAGTGTGTATTCCAAGTATACTGCTAGTGCAGTATAGTGTGTTCCTATCACTTCTTGTGGACTTGATACTTATCCCTCTGTTGATGCAGCCTAGGAGTGCATTGGCCTTTTTGGCAGCTACAACACACTGATGTCTCACACTTAAGCGGTGGTACACCAGGACCCCTAAATCCCTCTCAAGTACAACTGTTAAGGCAAGTTACTGCCTATCCTGTACTTGTGCAATTGGTTTTTCCTGCTTAAGTGCAAGACTTTACTTTTCTCACCACTGAACTGCATCTTGTTGGATAGGGTCCAGTGCTCAAGTCTGTCAAGATCCTTCTGAATGTTGAATCTACCTTCCAAAGTGTTTGCAATTTCCTCCAGCTTGGTGTCATCTGCAAATTTGATGAACATCTTTCAGTTCCTTAATCCAGGACCATGATGACGAGCATGCGTGCCAGAGGTTGCATGCAGAGCCCTCTCTGTGGGCACGTGTGCCATCACCAGCTGCTGTTTTGGTTTCTGGCGTGCACATGTGCGCCCGCCAGCTGGTCTTCACAGGTGCCATGGTGCCGTAAAACAGCCTGAAAATGGCCAAAAACCAGGCCATTTTTCAGGCTGTTTTTTACCTGAAAAACGAGCTGAAAAAATGATCTGGAAACAGCCTGGAAAATAGCGTGAAAGCAACCTCGAAAATGCCAGAAACTGCCAAAAAACAGGCATGCATGTGCCCGCCAGCTGGTCTTTGGGTTTCCAGTGCTCTGGCGTGTGCACATGCATGCACTTGCACATGCATTCCGGTTCGGGCACTCGGTGCCGAAAAGGTTTGCCATCACTGATCTAGGGTAATGGGGATGATTACAGGTTGCATCTTAAGGAAAAAAAATATCTATTTGCATGTAAAGCTCTCTTCAATCCTTCATCTTTCTTGAGACGCCATTCTCAATACAGTGCTTCAAAATTGGATAAAAAGATAAACCACACCAAAGGGTTGAGACATAGGGTGTTGCAATGGGATGAAAAAATAGGGAGGAGTCAGTATGGCAGTCTTAAGCAAGTGGACATAACTGCCTAGTTTTATAGAAGGTGGAAATTTGTGAATCCAAGTCATTTAAATATTTTCCTGGTTGCTATGTAAATTATTAATCACATATTTTATCTCTACAGTTACCATGTGAGATACACAGGAGGCAAGGAAGTAAATGTATGGCCAGGCATAAATAATATGAAGCTGGACCTCTTTGGATTAAAATTCGACACTAAATGCTATTATAGCTTCCTTTTTTGTAAAAGATCCTTGGAGTTCTCTGGCCGGCCATGTCTTCGTTAGCCTCCATTATATTTATTTATTTAAATCGTTTATATACCGCTTCCCTTGAAAGGCATTTTAAGAGTGAAATTTAAAAGCAGTATAATCAAATGACAGTAAATTCAAGTGAGCCACATAAAACGTGTACATTAAAATGAACTGGGATGAAAAGAGGAAAATAATTCTCTGCCACTCATAGAGAAAATGCTAGGTGAAAACAAAAATTGGCTACATTAGATGCCTAAATAGTATAATAGTCGGCCTCGTTCAAATATCAAAGAGCAAGCAACGCCATGGAGAAAGTGATATCCAATTTACAATGCCTATTGCAGAGCCTTCACAAGTCAAGACTATGGTTTTCCCAGTTGCAATGTATTGTTGTGAAAGTTGAACCATAAGGAAGGCTGAGCGCCAAAGAATTGAGGCCTTTGAACTATAGTGCTGGAGAAGACTCCTGCGAGTCCCTTGGACTGCAAGGCCATCAAACCGGTCAGTCCTAGAGGAGATCCACCCTGACTGCTCTTTAGAAGGCCAGATCCTGAAGAGGAAACTCAAATACTT
>JANHFT010001946.1:505199-520481 GCA_032467955.1 Pseudoxenodon macrops | reverse complement strand
CAAAGCGGAAGACAGGTTTACAAGGATTTAATGTACCTGAGAGTTAAGTGCTTTGCAGCTTTATAGAAGGGAAGTGGTAACAGTGGGTATTGTTGGTAAGGTGGGCTGTATTTTACCCGAACAGTTTTTGTTAAAGAGGGGGGGGGGAAACAAACTTAAGCAGAAGTCCCAAAGGACAGAAATTCTCAGAATTGTACTATATCAAATAAATCGTAGAGGTTTTCTCTTTCAATCAACATTTAACCTGCCCGACTAAGGATTAGTAACTGCATTTCCGAAACATGTGTTATTATTAACTTTGTGGGTTTTTTTTCCTCCTTGGGCTTAAACCAAGTAATGGGTTAAGTTGAGTTCAAGTGTCTTGTGCTGACCCAGTAAATTGGCCTTTCAAAGAAACAGGTTAAACTGACATGGTGTATTGGACGTCATCGCGCACATTTCCAGCGCTTGGCGAACCGGTTGTAACCGTATGCAAATCCCACCTCTGCCTACAACCTGATTCTCTTTCCTCCGGAGATCCAGGCGGGAGAGACATTTTGGGTGCGTTGGGGTTGAGCACAGCAGCCTGTTGTGTTGAAGAGAGTCCCCAGTTTAGTAGACAATCTCAGCCTGGTTGACTCAGCCCATTTCAGACCCAGCCTTAGTTAGAAGTGGATCTAATTGGCAGCGGTGGGGGGGGGGAAGAGTATCTTACGGAGAAACCTTCCGGGGATCAACGCCGTCAAATCTTCTTATGCAGCCATTCCAAATGCAGAGGCAACAAAACACAGCTTTTCTCCCTCTGAGATACGCAAAGGCTTTGCGTGTTTTATTTGGCAGCTGTTCAGCCCCTCTGACGAACCACCTGCCTTGTTAGCGAATTCCTGTTGGGAAAGGAACAGGTGGAGAGGTGTTTTTTTTTCAGCTCGGAAAGGGAACGGGTACGTTGGAGGGAAAGATTGTCCGTGCTTTCCTCTAAAGCGAGGGTCTCCAACCTTGGCAACTTTGCAACTTATGGACTTCAACTCCCAGAATTCCTCAGCCAGTGCAGCACTGGATGAAAAATTCTGTAAAGCAGGGGTGTCAAAACTCCCATTTCATTGAGGGCCACATCAGGGCTGTGGTTGACCTCGGGGAGGGGGTGCGTGGTCGACTTGGGGGTGCGTGGCCAGCTTGACGTCGCTCACTGGGCGTGGCCAGCTGGGGGGCGTGGCCAATTCGACACCAGTCCCCAAACTCCTGGACCGATGTTTCCGAATGTGCACCGGACCTGAGCTCGCATACCCACCAATATGGCTCCGCATGCCAACTGTGCCACAGGTTCGCCATACAACTGCCCTAGTCCTCCTCTTGGCTAGACTGAATTAGTTGAGCTTTCTCGAACAACAGCAAATCCTTTGAAGGCCAACAAGGAACTTTTATAGCCAGGGGTGGGAAGCGCCAAGCTTTGGGGGCTCTTGAATTTTGCTCTGCTGTATTCTTGTAAATCCTTTCAATCAGATTGAAATGTAAGACCCTCTGCTTTTTTTAAAAAAAAAATTATAATAATAAAATAAAAGCCGAAAGCTGCTTCCCTTCGCCCTCAGAGTCAAAGGATGGGGTGGAGAAGTTTGAAATGGAATCCGTACCTTCACCGAGGGGACGTGGGCTTTTGAAAATAAGTCAGGCATGCTAATCTCCTCCATTGTTCTCACCATAGTACTCAGCAGTGCTTAACTTGAGGCAGACAAAGAATCCATAACTGCTGCGGTGAAGAGTAATCCAAGCATTTTAAGTGGAGACTCGGAAATCCCACGCAGAGGTGTGTCTTTGAAAGAGTGAATTACAGGTTGTCCCGACAAGCTCCGGCAGCTTTTGAAAGGGGGAAGGAAAAAAAAACAGAAAAAAGAAATACCCCAAAGGTGTATTGGGTGTTCCTTCAGAAATCCTGGACTCCTAAGGAGTGGTGAACATCTGCTTTCCTGAGGTTTTGCTCTTCAGTTCCTGAGTACTTACTTGGCCACGATGGGAGAGAGCTCGCACGACTGTTTAGTAAACCGAGAATTCAGGTGTGTGTGCACCGCCCCCCCTCGCACACGCTTAACATATGAATTTTGGTATCATGCTTGGGAGTTGAGGGATGCCCTGTATTGTGTACGTTGTGTTCGGTCTTTGTAATAAGTGCGTGATGATGAGGAAACAAGGATAACCAAAACCCTACGATTCTACGTTCTGTGGACCTTCCGTGGTCATTTGCGCGATCCAAAGAGGCATTTTGCTGCCGGCTGGGAGGATTCTTGACAGGTTTCTGGAAATTTCTACTCTGTTTTAAAAAATTATAAAAGAAAAAGAATCTTATTTTCTCCTCTCTGTTGTGGTTTTTTCCAAGTTGTGCAACATCGCCGTTGGTATAGACAATTGTCCGACTGAGAAAGTTTGGTCAGCGAGACAACTGGGCAAGAGGTCTAGGGAGACTCTCCGTCATCCAGGTCATGCTTGTCCCAACGATGCTTTTTCAGAAGATGTTTCCCTTCTCATCCAAGAAGCTTCTTCAGTTCTGATTGGATGGAAGAGGGTGTTGTAGCCCATCAGCAGAGCTGACAGCAGATTCGGACAGTGAGGAGGTTGGGGAGGAACATGGGTCAGTCCTGGAGTCTGGGGAAGGCTCGGACGAGGGCTCTGTGTTGGAGGCAGAGATGGGGACAGGTCCGTCCGACAGTTATCAGCTGCCTTCAGAATGGGATTTCAGTGAGGCAGAGGAACAGCTGGAGCCCGTTCCCAGTGTGCGCATGGGCAGAGCTGCCAGAAGACAACAATTAAGAAAGCAGGGTCGACTTGGAGGGTAAGGCTACACCTTGGAGATGATTGGCCTCTCCCATAATACATAAAAGAGGAGCGAACGGGACGTGAGCTTTTGCAGGAAGCGATTTGTTCATCTGGTTGGTTCAAGCTTTGAAAACTGCTGTTGGACTCTGTGCCAAGTTTGGCCTTGCCCTGCCTTCTCTGGCAGCGTTCCAAGTGAGATAAGGTTGATAAACATTCCCCTGAAAGACTGTTTGCGAAGCCTTGCGGGCTGGGAATGAAAGTAATTCACAGCCGCGTTAATGAAAGATGTTTTGCCGGGACTAAGATTGTGCTTTGTAGAGTAGAGTAGAATAGAATAGAATAGAATAGAATAGAATAGAATAGAATAGAATAGAATAGTTGGAAGGGACCTTGGAGGTGTTCTAGTCCAACGCCCCAGCTCAGGCAGAATACCCTATAACAGTGATAGCTAACCTTTTTCGGCTCGGGTGCCAAAAGGGTGCACACGTACGCAATAGCACGCATGCGTGTGCCCATACCCATAATGTAATGCCCTCCCCCTGCACATGCACACGCTGCTCCCCAACACATGCGCGCAGGCCTCACTCAAGCCTCCGAACTTCCAGTTGGCCCATTGTGCCGTTATTCACTCTCCCCAGCCTTCAGGAAGACTTCCTGAAGCCTGAGGAGGAAGAAAACAGCCTCCTCCTGCCCTTCAGAAGGCTGACAATCAGCTGGCCAGCGCGTGCATGCACTGCAGCTGACATAGGGCAACACCTCACGTGCCCTAAGGTATGGCTCCGCATGCCACCAGTGGCATGCATGCCATAGGTCACTGCCCTATAGTATCATTTCAGACAAATGATTATCCAGTCTCTTCTTAAAAACGTGGAGCATTCACAACTTCTAGAGGCAAGTTGTTCCACTGATTAATTGTCAGGAAATTTCTTTTTATTTCTAGGCCAAAAAAAACACAGAGTTTCATTTATCCTTTTTCAATTTTTTTTTCTTTGAAAGGATGTAACTTCATTCAAGATTTTTGGGTGCAATTTTCTATTAAAAATCATTCTCGCCTGAACAGGGACTTGAACCCTGGACCCTCAGATTAAAAGTCTGATGCTCTACCAACTGAGCTACCCAGGCACTCTGATCTTTATATAGCCATACTTTCTGCCTTTTCATTGTTTTGTGGAGAAATGGTACCATTTTGGTCACAGCCATTCATTACCAGCATTACCATTCCATTATTATAGATTTGGGATATTCATTTTGGATGAAGCTGAATTCTGCCTGTTTCTCCTTTGAGCCTAAGTGTTATATGTTTTAGGTATGCACAATTGCACAGGATGAAGCAGAAGGAGATGTCCGATAGTCCATAAAACTCCTTCACCACATTGGTGATCCATCATTTGGTCTATTTCCAATTATGGATCTACCTGACTTCTGCAGGAGTGCTAAATCCATCTCCCAAAATAGCCAGCCAAAAGGTCACAGATAGGAACATAAGGAACATAGGAATCTAAGATTCTGTATTTACCATAATTCTAGCATTAGGACACCTTGGTATGTCAATACAGGTGGGGTTTTTTTTTGCTTCCTTGAGGGTTGGGACTTGACACTGTCCCAGCTACCAGCACATAGTCACCAAGCTTGTTCCAGCATATCTTAAGGTTAGCTCCTAGGGGCATGGGGGGTGATTTACTTTGCTTTTCCAGTCAACAAGGTGACAGTGAGGAAATGAAGATAGGGACGTCCATCAATCCCTGCCCTTCAATTGTCTCACTTTAAAACTAAGGATATTACCAATCACTAAAGACCAATATTACCAATTACTAAAGACCAATCAATAAACAGAACTCAGCCGTCAGGCCAGAACAATTTATGTCAAAATACTTTTCTGCTGACTCAAGGACTCGAGGAATAAGCATTAATATAGTCACAGAAAGAGTCCTGCTTTCAATAGCTGTCATAACAATCTATGGATTCTGAAGGTATTTTCCATACAATATTTTGATGAGTTGCAACCATATGTAATGAAGAATGATTAAATCATGACCATTTTTATTGAAGCCTTGAAGTCAATACACAGTATGTATGTTTGTGTGCATTAGTATCATATTTCTTAGCATCATTCCTGGGTTTACCACATAACAAATT
Organism: Pseudoxenodon macrops; assembly: GCA_032467955.1. NCBI lineage: Eukaryota > Metazoa > Chordata > Lepidosauria > Squamata > Pseudoxenodontidae > Pseudoxenodon > Pseudoxenodon macrops. The sequence goes on along the minus strand of JANHFT010001946.1, from coordinate 515,561 downwards.
GATCACCGGGCTTTTATTTTGCACACGATACCTATAATCAGTGAGAGTAGCCATTGTATAAGTTATCTTTCAATACACGGAGAATGTTCTTTCTTGTGCACCGTGCTCAGATTAAGAATGCTTGAATAAGGTTTTGTTAGGGGAAATTTAGCTACGATGTTAATTGATTGAAAGTAATTGGTGTTAATACACAATAAGAATGTATTTACAAACGAAAAACCAATTAAAAAATCCAGGGATGGATAGGGGTAATACAGGTAGTCCTCAATCTATGACTACAATTGAACCCTATATTTATGTTGCTAAGTAAGACATTTATTAAATTAGTTTTGTCCCATTTTACGATGTTTCTTGCCACAGTTGTTAAGTGAATTACTTCAGTTGTTAAGTTAGTAACATGGTGGTTAAGTTACTCTGGCTTCCCCCTGGACTTTGCTTGCCAGGTTGCAAAAGGTGATCACATGACTTGGGACACTGCAGCAGTCATAAGTATGATCCAGTGGCCATTCAGAATATCTCCAGAGGTGAGTTCTGAATCTTCTTACTGCCGGTTTGCTCAGGGTTGTGGCTTGAGCGTGCTTGCGTGGCAATCAAAAAATAGCTTCTGAGCATGCACAGAAGCAAAATCCAAAATGGCGGCGCCCACAGAGATGCCATTGAAGGAACCGGCTGTGATGTCATTGAGGAGTTACTACCTACTCTATAGAACCGGATAGAGCCAGTAGGAACCCACCTCTGAATATCTCCTCCCACCACTGGTCACTGAATTTGGAGGGAAATTTCTTCTGAACTTCGAAAAGTCATTTTTGTAGAATTGAAATCCTTTGTCCCAGCTGCCTGTTGTTTGGATATGTTCGTTTTTTAAAACATTTGCAACTGATATTTGTATTCATATCTTTTCTTATTTGTATATGTATTCATTTCTATACATGATTGGCCCAACATTTTGCTTGAGTAATTTGATATCCAAACTCTCCCAGCTGTGGGATATTATTTTTATTTCTTATTTGTATCTCTTTATTTATTTAGCAGTCATAGCTTACAGTGCCTTTAAATCCTGTTATCCAAAGCTGCCTTCATTTTTAGCTCTTCTCTCCAAGATGTTTTTGAACAGTCCTTTCTGTGTGAGTCTGCAAGTTCCTTTAATTTGTCTCTTGTACCTTTGCATCCATTCTTTCCAAATTATAGTCTTAAACTACCATTTCAGTGGGTGAAAAGATTGCTATAATTTCTAATTTCTGATTAGTAGTTTGGGCCAAAATCATTTCCTGTGTCACACTCACAAAATGTATGTCCAAACTTGTTAATGTCTTGCAGAATTACTTATCTTAGGCTGGTTCTTGGAAATTGACTATTTTGAAGTGGAACAAGCAAAGTTAAGTTTTCCTATGTAATTCGAAGTGATGTTTTTGCAAGAGTCTTTGCCACATACCTCTATATGAGACCCAGGTTGGTGTAAGTTGTTAAGGCACCAGGGTAGAAACCAGGAGATGGTGAATTTGCACACACACACACACATACAAACACACACAGGGGGGAGATGGAGGGGGAGGGAGGGAGAGAGACAGACAGACAGACAGAGAGAAACAGAGAGAAATGCATTTTCCTTGTTCTTGTTCATCTTAACAAGATTTAATATTAGATTTATTTATTTATTTAGTTTGTCAAGCATGTATGAGAAAACAAGTAAAAGTATGAACATAACATATAAACATATAAGTATAAGTAGGTATAAGTATATACATAAGAAATGAGTCAGGGGTGGGTTCTAACTTACCTCGTCGCCGGTTTGCTTCCTCCCACACCACGTGGTCGGCCTCGTGGGCACACATGCGCTTTGCATGCATGCACATGCACAGTACAAAAATATTACAACCCTCCCCCCAAAAAAAGGTCGAAAACAAGATGGCGACGCATGCGCAATGCTGGAAACCTGGAAAAAATTTAAAAGTTTTTTTCAAAAAAAAAATCCCCCAAAAAAGGTGGCGGTGTTCACAGATCAGAACCAGTTTTGTGACATCACCAGCAGCTTACTCTATAGAACTGGTCCGAACCGGTAGGAACCCACCTCTGAAATGAGTACGAATAAATGGGAACAGTAGGACAGGGACTGTAGGCACGCTGGTGCTCTTATTATGCCCCCTTACAGACCTCTTAGGAATGGGGTGAGGTCCAGTTTAAGGTTAAAGTTTTGGGGGTTTGAGGATGTAATATAGATCAGAGCTTTCTTGTTCATGTATTCTTCTATCTTTCAATAGCATCTGTCCTATTCCTCCAATTCAAAGTGAATTTAGCAAGATTATTCTGGTACAGAAAGAAATATTCCACTTCCTTGAGAATATTGAATGGCTGAAAGTTATCAGCCAAACATCTTTGATTTTAACTCTACTGGTTTCTCAACTTAGTGTTTTAGATATCTTGCTCTTTGAGGCAAAGGATAAAGTGCCCCAACTACTACCAGCTAATTCCACATACATACATACATACATACATACATCAATTCCACATACATAAATCAATTGGACAAATTCTATTTCAGCATCCTTCCCTATATTCTATATATATATATTCTAGTCCGGTAGTTCAAGGTACCCATGCCAACACACAGCATTCTCCAATATCTGGTCACAACTGAGCCCATCCATCAGAATATACATTCTCATTCTTATTAATGAGAATCATTTTGATTCATGAGAGATTTTTGTACCAATCTCTGAAGATTTCAGTATTGCAGCTTCCAGAGTAATGAACAGGTCCTCGTGTAGCATTGATTATGTTTTGAGTGTCATATCCCTTTCTAATAGATGCAAATATGTTGTAAGCAGTCCAGAATTGCTTAAGATGGGTGGCCATATAAATGTTTTGAATGAATAAATAAATAAATAAATGTCCTCAATTGAATGTAGGTAGGCATCTTGCATGCAAAGTTAGATAAATTAATTGGAAAGGGAATAGCAACAAAAACAGTTTTTGTGATTCAAAGTGATCCACACGGGCTGTGATCACTCACATTCTAATTATTGTTGTACTGAAGATCCTGTATGTATCCAAATTAGGCAAGGTAGATATAGATTGGTAGCAGAGGTTCAGATCTTTTTCTACTGTAAGTGTGGACAGGTAAATGTCTACTGGAGGTTCTCAGTCATCCAGATCATGGTTACCCAAAGGTGCTTTTAAAAAAGGCAACTGGGTTTTCTTTTCCTTGAAGACGTTTCATTTCTCAACCAAGAAGCTTCTTCAGTTCTAATTAACTGGTGGGGAATGGAAAGTACTTATAATATTCGCAGCCGGTCAGTCATGAGGTTCGTGGAAACCACTCGGGGTGTGTGTGTTAATCTGTGTCCTCAGATTACCTGTCAGGTGGAGAGGTAGGATAAAAGGGAAGCTTCCTTGATATTGCATACTTCGATAAACTGAAAACACTAGATCTATATCAGAGCCTGTATAATGAAGCTCAAGAACGAGCACCTAGTTGAATCTGGGTATTCTTATCGCTTTCCATCATGATCGCTGATTAAATTACCTCTCTCTTCCCCTCCCCCCTTTTTCTCCCCTCTAATTCGTTTTACGCCCGTGGGCACCGTCGCAATTGCTTTCCACGCCATCTGCGCCACAGCTTCGGAAGGCTGCATCTGTTGAATTCCTGACTTTTCTTCCAAACAGCAAAAATATGGCACCGTTGACACCGGAGAACAAATCCCGCGCCATCCACGCCCCCCAAGGCCCTACCTCCCTCCCACTTCAGGCCACGGCGTAGAGGAGGAACCAGCGCCGCGTGAAGCCCTCTGGCCCTCTGCGGGAGGTGGCGGCAGGGTCGCTCCTCCCTCCCGAAGCTCAGGTTGTTCTTGGAAACCAGAAGCCTCCAGTTCTTCTTTCTGGCCGGATGGGACCTGGCTAGGGAGCGTCATGAATTTCTGCCGGGAGGCGTGGACGTGGGACTTCGCTTCTTCTTTTTAACGCCAGAGGGGAGGGGGCGCAAAAAGCCGGCGAGTGCGAGTCCCTCTCGGCCAGCAAGCGCGTAAGCGAGCACCTTCCGTGGGGCTGCTCGCTTTCATTTCCACGGGGTTTTGGTGTAAGCCGAGCGAAGGTAAGGCGAAACGCAGCGTGAATGGAGGGAGGGGGGAGAGTGAGGGAGAAATGGGGAAGGGACTCCCGTCTCCTCCAGGGCCCTGGTCGTTCCTCCGAGCTTCTTCTCAGCCGTTCTAGAGGGCGATTGTGTGCCACGCGTGCGGGTGGGTTCGCGAGCTTCTTGCAAGGAAAGTTCGGTCAATCGGGCGGCTTTAGAAAGAGCGTGGCGACCAAAAACAAAAACCCAACAATAACAACTCTCGACGGCACCCGCGTAGCCCAGGACGGACCCCTCTCGTTCTGATGAATGGTAATTCCGTGCCTCTCTTGTTGCGTCCCAAAGCTAGGTAAGAGGACGGGGACTTGATTTTCTCTGAAAAAGAGGAAAAGATCCCCGCGTGGAGAAAGCTAGTGCCCAAGGGAGATTGCACCTGGAAACTTCACCCCGGTAGCTTGTTTTCTGTGTGCATCAGAATCCTGCCGAGAAATCCACTTATTAAAAAGTTTAACCACTGCATCCTTTATGAGAAAAAGACAGCGCTGCTGGGTTTATCCTTAGATGTTCTGCTTTATTCAAATCGTTTCTGCCACAGAAGCCTTGGGCCTTCAGACTATGAAGATGAACTTTGTGTAGCACTAGATCTCATTTTCACCTGACACCACCCCTCTTTTTCTCTCTCTCTGATATATTACCTGGCCTCTTGATTCCTTTAACCCCCCCTGGACTTTTATCAGGTCTGTACTTTGACCTTCTATAGAGGAAGCTAGCAAGGAAGGGGAAAGGAGAAAATCTTTGGGAATGTAATTCAAATGTTATTTCCCTTTTTTACCTGCTACCTGTCATATTCTAGCAGGGGGATAATCTGCTGGATTTCAGTGTAAGGTTTTTGATCATGTAAGCAATTCGCATGGCTCTAGCATCAACAGAGCCGGAATTATTATTATTTTTCCTGAATAAATGAAAAATCTGTGTTTAAAGTGTTTATTTCACACAGTTGTCTTCATCAGATTTGACAGGCTCCCCAAATTGGATGAGCATATTAGAAAGTCCTGAGCTGCCAGAGTAAAATTGAAGCCAGCCAAAGATGTTTAAAGCAGTTCCTTGCTACCAGAAACAAAAGAGAGAATGATTGTTGCACATACATGGGGACAATGGTGGCATTAATTGTGAAAGGCAATGCAGAATATCCTCCAGAGGGTGGGCATTGATTTTTATTTGTGGTCTACCAGTCAAGTGAATTGGAACAACTGGCATGTCACTCTAAGGATGTTGAAGTACCTACTTTGAGGATTTGAGGCTCTAATAAAGTTGAAGAGAAATATATCAGAAACCATATTTGGTATAGAGAAGACAGTGGAGCAGAGAAATATATCAGCAACCATATTTGGTGTGAATCTTAGAAGGCAAACATACAGTTACACACAGTCAAATAGGCAATTAATTCAGAAGGTGTAAGGGCTACTATACATCTAGGCACAAAAATCAGAACAACAAGTAGATGGCAGCAAAGAGTTAAACATTCACTGTATCCTTTGCAGATCAAACATGATAGCTACATATTTTCTAGTCATAATTGTAATGTCCTGAACAGCAGTGCTTTTTAAATTATTTATAAGTTAGACAGAAAACCTTTTTTTTCTAAACATCTTGCTTGGTGATCTTTCAAAAACCAAGATATTATATAGTGTTCTTTGCCTTCTTTGGGGATCAAAGAAGCAATTCTACTATTCAGGATCTGATATAATTTGGTCTTAAACTTTGCCTTTATTTCAACAAAAAATTAAATCCAAATAAAGATGTGCTTGCTAAGGTATCATATGTTTGTTTGGTTCTGTTTTAGTATATGTTCACTAAGTCTAGCCATTATGGCTTATAGACCATGGTTTATGGTTTATAAGCCATAATGAGCTTATTTAAGAATCCAGTTAACTGGGCTTTGTAAACAAATGGTGAGATAGTATAATGTATTAATTAGATCATAATGTTCCTTTAAGACTATGCTATCCTTGTTTTTGCTATGCAGAAATAATCATAGGCTGCAACTTTGGGTATATCTTTTGGAAGTAAATTCTTTGAAACCAGTAGTGATTGCCAAAATCTAGACATGTATAGAATTGTACTTCAAAAAAGAAACCCCTCCCTTCTTTTGCTGAAGCTTTCTTACACATGGTAGCAAATGCTGAACAGGAAGTGTTCAGTGAATGAAGAGAAGCTTGTTCCATTTGCTCAAGAATTTCATGATGGTTTGACTCTTCTCCTGCCTCCCTTTTCACTCTAGACTAGAGCACATTGGATCTGATGTACTGAATGCATTCTATCTCTTTGAGCCCAATTAATGGAAAACTACTTAACATTTTACATAATTGTATAACGTATTGATAAATTAGCAGCAGCAACAGTTGGACTTTGTATCTATGAGCAGGATACTTAAAAGATCCTAAGTCTGTCCAACATGAAAAGGAAAGCAGAATTATTAGCATTAGACCTTGGACGAATGCTGATAAATAAAGGCTTGTACATGTATTTTAATATGAAAGGTTGTTACTGTAGAATTGCTATTCTGGGGTTGGTGTTCTGACAAAATAGCCCCTGTCTGCATAAAAAAAGAATTCCAGTTGTTCTGGCATATCATCCTTCTGACTTTCTTGACTAATTCACAGGCTATTGTGTTTCTGTTTGGGATTTTGTATTCTATATGCAATCATAACCTTGCTTACATAATCTTTGGGAGAAAGAGAAGATTTTGCCAGGGAATATGGATTCTTTTCCAACTCATTTCAATCTTTCATTCATTTCCTAAGCTTATTTACAGAAGTGAAAATAAGTAAGTTAGAGGCTTGTTATTCTAGGCCTAGGATAATTAATTCCACTGTCTAGGCAACTTTTGATGCTTCAGATGTTGAACTACAAATATGATCTCATATTGTCAGCCATGCTGGCTATTGGGCTGCTGGGAATGATAGTTCAGCTCACATCTGTTTTGCTATAAACTGTTTATATCTGCTACAGATTACTATTACTTGATGTTCTCTTTAGCATACATTTAAACATTTAACCTATCTTTTTGTTAAAGACCTATTTACCTTATATACACTTTCTGCTTCAATGAACTCGTGAATTATCCCTGTTGTTATTCTTGAATACTTGTAAATTGTTTGTGTTTCTTAGCCAATATTAGTTTCAGAGCCCCAAGAGAAAGTTGCTATCCTGAACGAATTCAAAACCGGGCTGAAATGCAGAATATATCAGCAGGCAGCTTTGTGCTGACATGTCTTCTGCGCAAACTGCATTGAACATTCACTCTGGGGGCTACTATGCTGCCTGTGTTACATCCAGTTAAAGCCATTTGTTCCATATTTATAGCATTATGCTTTACAAATCCATATGCGTATTTTATACACAACAGCTATTTGTGCTTTTTTTTCTTTCATATTGGAATCTGGTTTACTTCATTTTCTGCATTTTATTTACTTCAATGCAAATGGTTTAAGGATTGCAGTTGGAGGTCCCACAGCTCATTCAGAGTCCCGTTTTAGTAGTTAGTGAAGTAGTTCATATGCTGTAAATAACAAAACAAGGTAAACTGCGTGCAGTTTAAAAGCAAGGACCAGAAATATAAAGATTTTCCAGAGGTTCCAAGCAGAGCTTTAAAATAGAAGTCGTCGCTTAGAAATAGATCTATCTTCAATTTTTACTTAAGGTACTTTTATTTTATTTTACCAGTGAGCGGTCAAAGGCTTTGTTACCCATTACTGTCTTTAAAAAAACAACACATATCAGAATGACAAAAATATGCATCCTCTATAAAGAGAGAAGAGCATTTAGCAACTGAAATTCAAAAGCCTCTGATCCTTAGATCCCTTTTAGGATGTCTGCTGAAAACTGAAAGCCCCATTTCCCACCATTTTAAAGTAGGAAACAAATAAAACTGCAGTGATAATCCTACCGTAAATAATTCATAGCTGGGTTTTTTTTTAAAGATAATTCTCATACATTGAACTTCATAGCCAAGGTTTAGTGCAGCTCCTGCTCATCAAGGCTGTTTACCCTCTGCTATAGCCCCTTTTGCAGTAAAAAAAAAACGGTGTTAATTTACAGCCTGTCTATGATAGTTGGCTTATTTATCTTGACAATGAAAGATCCCGTTGAAAATACTACTGTGGCCTTGTCACTGCCTTTAGCTTTGTCAAGGCTATGCTATAAGAAGCTGGGCTATGGTGAGCTAAGAGTGCAAACAGGGGACTACATAAAAATATATCAGCAACAGGAAGACTTTATTGTCCAGATCATTTTCCGGGCCAAATTGTCCTTCCAAATAGTACAAAGGTCCACTCACCAGTATGGGTGGACCCAGTCAGTCATTAATTTAAAAATGTTTCAATCAGTAAGATATTCCAAGTTGTAATTCTGGTAAATCCAGAGATCCAGGACATTGTGTTAGTTAAAGTACTGGATTGTCAACAGGGACACCTGGGTTCAAATCCTCCCTCAGTGACAGAAAGTCATTAAGTGACTTTGAGTCAGCTGTTTTCTCTCAGCCCAGCCTACTTCATAGAACTGTTGGCAAAGCACTGGGGAAGAAAACACTCTATAAACAAGTTTCAACTCCTGAACAGAAGGTAGGATGTAAACGTAATAAATCTATTATTATCAGGGAGACCCAGCAACATATACTACTGGTTTGGCAATTCCTGAATCTCTATCAACATATTTAAAGACCCAGGAAACAAATAAAGAAAAAATTGAGAGGGATTTTTCTTCTTCCCTCTTGGGAAAATTGTTTTCATTCTGGCCTTCTCTTTCATTGGAGAAAAAAAAAGCATTGAAAATAAAGTTTTCCCCCAAATCCATTTCTGTCTCAGCCTTCATATCTTTAACTCTGTCCCTAACATACAATACTTTCAATGAGCAATAGAACATCTCAATTGTGTCTCTCATTAATTCACAAAGGTAACGTAAAAATCTAGAGCAAAAAAAAAGGAACCTTCCCTTCATGTCTCATAAGACTGGATACCCTCTAACACTTTCTTTAATCCACATTTTAGTTAATATCTATTCAGTAGATATATGAAGAAAGAGAGGTGTTAAAAAGGGACAGAACCAAGTGGTAGATAATCTATCCATATACCCAGTGAATCTGCTTCCTCAGATTTCCTTGCAATGCTCTATCCTTTCTCTTGCAAAAGGAAATGAAAAACAGAATTCCTGCTCTTGATGTTGCTCACAGTATGTTGATTTTAGTCCTGCAAACAATTAGGTTTTGCAGAACTATCGGTACACTAATCAGATGCAGTATTTTTCAAAATATTCCAAGCAAAATTCCTTTTAAGGTAATCTTTCTCTAATTCTTATTACTGGTGCAAATCTTACAGACTCTGTTCCAAGGCACTTGGAAACCAGAAGAAAAGATGAGCATGGTTGGTACTTATAAAACACTAATTTTTAGAAGAATGGGATTGAATGAAATATCCTAGAATGTAGCATAGCTGGTCAGTTAGTTTGAACAGTAAACAGGAAAAAAAAAAACCTCCTATGTATTAAAAGATTTTGTTGGAGGACCGCTTATTAAGAACTAATTTGGGCCAGGATTTAATATTTAGATATTAATATTTCTTGTAACATGGTTTCATAATAATGTACATTAAATACAATCAATATGAATACTTCTAGCATTGAGTACCATCACATGGGAGATAAACTTTTGACATCTGAATTTTAATTTTGCAGCTGGAAGATTGAACCTGATTTTAAAGATTTTGTAATACAAAAGCTGCAATGGTGTCCATGTAATTCTAGGATTCCAGGTCATTATCTATTGGAAAGCAGATTGTTGCCATTGGCCAAATGTGATGAATCCCAATCTTCCTCCAAATTTTGAAACTTATAGAAGAAGTGGATTATCTTTGCAATTGTGTGTATCTTATTCTCCAGCTTCAAAGTTTAGACTCAGTGATGTTGAAATACATGGAGCATCTTAGCACTCAAAGTTCCTTGTGACTCTGGAGCTAGAGAGGATCTTATACCTGGGCTTCCTGGTATGTCTGAAATGTCTCAGTTTTAAACATTCCCACTTCAATTTAACACTAGAAGCTGGGGACTGGAGTATGTCATTTTTTCTGTCATTAATGTTGTTGCCTTAACTAATAAAAACCAACCCAAAACCATAGACCTAGAAAGGTAAAGCTAGAGCTATTTCTAAATGTACTTCAAGACAATGGAATCTCTATCTATCTATCTATCTATCTATCTATCTATCTATCTATCTATCTATCTATCTATCTATCTATCTATCT
>JANHFT010001946.1:492813-505099 GCA_032467955.1 Pseudoxenodon macrops | reverse complement strand
CTATCTATCATCTATCTATCATCTATCTATCTATCTATCTATCTATCTATCTATCTATCTATCTATCTATCTATCTAATTTATTTGCTGTCCGTCTTGTGGTTCAGGTGATTCCGAGTGGCTTACCTCAAGATAAAACCGACAAACATTCAACAATTAAAAGTATAAAAACATTTTTAAGATTACAAAAATTAAAACAAACCAGAAACCAGGATTTGGAGGGGAAAGTTGGAGTATTTTCTGTTAGTGCACTAACCACCTCCAGTCAACAGCTTCTCCTTCCAAAGGTAGCTGGGCATAGAGAGGTTTTAAGGTCTTTCATGAAGGCTAAACGAGAGCAGGCAGATCTTACCTCCTATGGCAAGATGTTCCAAAGGACAGGAACTGAGGTAGAAAAGGCCCTTCTCCTGGATCTCACTCAGCAGAATTCCTTAGTTGGTGGGATCACAGTAGGCCCCTTCTGCCAGCACGAGTGGGATGGTCCATTCCCATTGGAGAAAGATGGTTCCGCAGATATCCTGGACCCATGGCATAAAAGGCTGGTCTTCCTATATAGCAAATGCTGAGTCACAGATCTCATGACGCTAAAGCTTGTTAGTCCAAAGACTGCCATCATCTACCATCAAAGAGTGCAATGCAGAATGATAAGGGCTATTAACCCAATATGGTTAAACTGTTATCTGGGTTTCTGTGAATGATAAAAATTGATATTTATAATTATCATAGATGCTTTATTTTTTTTCAGGAATGGAACAATAATTAAGGTCTTTAAAAGTGACGCAGTTTACTTGTCTCTCTGCCACCTGCCTCACTTTACAAATGCCAATTATTTATAGAACATGACTGGAAGTAGCCATGGTTGGTGAGGCCAAATTGTGACAGTTACTTTTCCAGTGGCCCGCGGAGAAAAAATTGTGTGGAGTTGTAAAATGAGCATGAAGCAAAAGGAAATAGATTGTTTTTTATACTTAAATTCCCGTTTCTGCACATCTTGAAGCACCCACTTTGCTTCAATAAGACTGACATTAATTAAAAAGCTCTGTAAAGAAATCATGAACAAAAGATCAAAGGGAAGACTTTGAACTAATGTTTTAAAATAAAATAGAAGGAGGAATAAGCATGTGGTTCTGTAGGGTGAAAGCCATGAAATGTAGCAACTAAAATACAATTTAGAATATTCTTAAACAAAAAATGTAAGGTATTAGGCAAAAGAAAACAGAATGAATGGGGATACCTGCATGAAAAGAGCCACTTTGAAAAATTTAACTGTTACTGTCTAACTGTCAGTAGCTAGACCATTGAAATGGCACCAGGCTACAATCTATCAAGATATGAGAAGGATGGCTGTGTTTGGTATTCACATATTCCCTGTTTATGTATACCGGAAAGAATGATAATTAAAATAATTAAAATAAATAACTTCAGAGGAGCAAAATGCTTAAGGGAAACACCAGTCTCCCCCTGCCCTAAGATTGCCAAGCACTCCCTTTGCCTTCCTAGGTAATTCTCAACTTACAGCAGATCGTTTACTGACTGTTTGAAGTTACAACGGCACCTAAAAAGTGAGTTATGACCATTTTTCACACTTTTGTGTGCAGCATCCCATGGTCACGTGATCAAAATTCAAATGCTTAGCCAACTGACTCGTATTTATGACAGTTGCAGAGTCCCGGGTCATGTGATCCTTCTTGCGACCTTCTTGCAAGCTAAAACAATAGGAAAGCCAGATTCACTTAACAACCATATTACTAACTTCCCAACTGCAGTGATTCACTTAACAACTATGGCAAGAAAGGTAATAAAATGGGGCAAAATTCATATAACAACTGTCTCACCAAACAACAGAAAGTTTGGGCTTAATTGTGGTCGCCTACTTGTACCAATAAAAGGAAGAGAAAGTTTGGAAAGAGAAATGCCAGAAATGCCTACATTTCAGAATTTGAGAAGGGTTCAGTATCTAACAAGTGGGTCCATTTTGGTCTAAAACAGATTCAACCCCTGAATAAGAGTAACCACTATGATCTGTTTGAGCATCTCTCATTTGCTTCCAATGGATCTGCGGGAAGTCTACATGTGGGAGAAGAGTTTCCACTATTTCAATGGTGATGGAGAGGACAACAGTGATTACATTGAAGGATGGAGATTGTTGTGCCATGCCTTCCTTGTATCTTATGTGGTGCAAGTGCTTAAGTAAATTAATCCAATCTGTTTCAAAACATGGTGTCAGGGTTCCAAGTAATAGACCCATCGCAAGCAAAAACTCCGAGGCAGGTGGATTCTCCAAAGAATAGCTTTACTGGAAATATCATATTGGCAACATATCTGGTGAAAACCAACTCTGAGGGGGCCCTTTGTTTTCACCTAATTAAAATTAAAAGTTTTTCCCTCAATCCCAAACAATCACTCACATGGCCCAATCAAGGCAGCATCCGCTGGTCTGGTGACATCACTCCTCCTTCCTCGGACCAGGTGTGAGAACGTCCTTGGTTCCCAAGAGAAAACAGTTTATTTTGACTACACAACTCCAGTTATCTCTAATCCCCCCCTCCCTATCCCTCGCTCCAGTGTCCAGCCTCAAGATGGCTTCGGCCAGATCGGCTTCAGGGTTGACAGGTGGATTGACTGAAGGTGCCATCTCGTCCTTCATATCAAAGAGAAAATTATCTTAGGGTACCCTTGTTTGAGCTGGGTATTGAAACTTTCCTGAAACTTTTCATTTCACAACCCGTAAATACAAACTCAGCAGTATTTCCAGTGCTGTACTGGGATCACTCAAAGGATGCCTCAACACAATGTATTTTCACTCAAACTCTTTCCTCTCCCTTTCCTCAAAAATCAGCATGAAGCTTCTGCCAGCTTTAGAACACTGAGAACAGGCCAGGAACACTAGGAGGCCATCTGTCCTTCCTCCAAATGAGCAGGAGGAGACTTCCCAAAAAATGGAACTGGAACAATTATCTCACACCTGAGCTGCTGAGCTGGAGTTGGAAAAAGATCTTTGTCCCCACTTCACACACATACAAGAAAATAAAAGTCTCATCCCATTCCTATCCAAATGTTCGGCACATGCTGCACGTTATATCATTTTCAGAAACAAAATGAGCAGTGGGTACCAGGTGAAGGAAAGCAATACTCTGCAAAGGCTCTGTTTGTTCTCTTTCTACTGGCTATGATGCAGGAAAGATAACGCAGTGACATTTTTTGCAAGAAGGTGCTTTTCACAGTAGCTCTAACCATGACTGCAGTTTGTGGTGAAGACTGTTTCTGTGTGGGTGTTGAGTATGGGAATATAATTCTGTAGCTTGCGTGAGCCAAGATGCAGCAAGATGGGGGTTCAGTGAAAATTCAAGACAGCTTTTGGTTGTCACAAAGTTTATGAAATTGATTAGAGATTGGATTTGTTAATAAGATTGCCTGTATTATTTCCACAGCATAATTATTTCCTCTTAGCCACGAATTAAGAGGTAAGAAAGCAAGAGCAAAGTCAATAGAAAAAGAGACTGCCCACAATACCCAAAGCTTCATGGGAAAAAAGTCTAATGTTATTGTTTCAAATACAGTAAACCAGTGCAAAGCCTAAACAGCGAGTTCACCCTTCAAAGTGAACTAATACCATAAGGATGGCAAACCCAGTGGCAATTCTGTAGTGGTCCAAAGAAGGGATAGAGAAAGAAAATTCAAGAGTACAATTTTTAAATAAAGTACTCACCAATGTCTGCTATAGCAACATAGCTGATAGTAGATGCTGTTGATCTTTCCTTCTCAAGAGTTTTTCTATAGCCCGAACTTGTGCTTCTTTTTTTTAAAAATTACATATTTTCCTCTGGGTTTTGATGTGGTTGGTAGAGCATCTTAGCTTTTAGCATTTGTCATATTGTAGACAGTAGACATTTCACTACTTTCAATTTCATTTTAGGGGACTATCTTGATCTTTACTTAATTGCTGTTGTCTGACCAGCGGTGGGTTGCTACCGGTTCACCCCGGTTCACATGAACCGGTAGTGGCGGTTTCAGGAAGCTCCGCCCACTCACCCAGACATCATCACGGAAAATCTCTGCATGCACAGAAGCACCACGAGCAAAGCAAGCACGCACATTCACGGTTCCGAACCGGTAGCGAAGGTAAGTGAAACCCACTACTGTGTCAGACACTAAGAATTTTCATCATTATGTACAATTATAATAACTCTTTTCTGAGGCATTGTGTGAGGCATTACGTTGTGCTAAATGGTTTAAGTTTTTTTTTTAATCTAGCTTAAAATTTTGATAAAAGGCTGAAATAAAAAAGTTATGAATCCTAACGTGGTTAAAAAACATATTCTAACTGATCTATTGGAATTACAACTGTAGAATGTCCAGTTAGAATGACCTCATTGTAATTCTGGACGATCTGAAGAGGACCATGTCAGAACAGACTCTTCTAACAGCATCATTTAACATAATAAGATAATAATTCAGAATAATTTCTGAAAAGATTATTGACTGATTTTTTTTAATGAGGGCTAGCATTTATTTAGATGAATATCCTCTTTATCAAAATAGGTGAGGTTGGGAAAGCATGCATGTCTCTGCTTCTGGAATTTTTTTTAGTACATTCCTAACAGCTCTTCTCTGAATCTCATGGCCAGATAGAAGACAGACATAAGAATGGAGCCATCAGTAGCATTGCAGAGCTACTATCAAACTTCCTTGATAGGGATGCATTGGGGGATTTCCCCTCCTCCCCAAAGCTTCTTTCTTTGCAGCCTCTGGCCAGAGCTGACCGATTTTCAGAATGATGTTTCTCTTGTCAGATCTCCCATGGTATCAGAGTTGGTCCCATTCTGTTCTGTTTTCAGAGAGTTATCACGGTGACAAACAGGGAGAGACAATTCAGACTTTAATTGCTCATTTATTTTGCTAGTCTAATCATAACCATATCTGAGCAGCTTACAGGCATACAATCAGTAGTAAGATTGAAACCATATAAAAAAAACTCCATAACAACAATTACAACAAAATCCTCATCACTGAGAACTGTAACCTGTAGAAAATGCCATTCAGAATCGCTTAGATGAGATAGACAGAGTAGAAGTGCCAGAATTTCCATCACTAAGTGAAGTACCCATACAACATTGTGCTTTACAACCATGGAAATCCCAGTCCCATGGAGTTGCATGGATGCAAACAGATACAAACTGAATAATAAATGCTAAAAAGGTAGAAGAAGCAGATGAATTACTGCACTTTTGGGAAATGTTTAATAGAGATAGGAAAATGAATGGAAAGTTTTATCATGCAAATGCTGGTAGAAAGTAGTGGATAACCTGTGGTCTGTTGTAATGAAATAATGTATGTGGAAAGAAGTGAAGATGGTTAAAAGTTCAGAAAAGGAATACAAAGTTGGCTTATTTGATCAAGGTCAAAATTGAAAACCTGTTTTCTCTTGCTGGACTTTTGCTGATAAAGAACAAATGCTGAGGCTTTTGGCTTTTGTTTTTCGTTAAGAGATAAGTTATCAATTTGCTGATGTCTAGGGGCGATGAGAATATATATTGCGTTAGGAGATGTGGTAAGATATTAAAATTGCTTTTACTTGCTGAGATGAAGAGGAAATTTTCTTCTTTTTTCTCTTTTCTATACTTTTTCCTTTTTTGTATTTTTCTTTTTGTAGTTCTTTATTTGGATAGTTTGTACAGTTTTTTTCTATTTGTAATTCTTAAGAAAATTATTTTAAAAAACAAGTATACATTGGGAGTATGGAACATGAGCATGAACACAGGAAAACTCAGCATGGTAAAAGATCAGGTGAATCAATGCACAATGATATTCTAGGTATTGGCAAATTAAAATAGACTCGAATTGGACACATTCAGTCAGAAGATCATACTTTGCACTGTTTAGGACACACAAAACAAAGGAGGAGTGGTGTTGCTTTCATAGTCAGGAAGGATATAGGAAGACAGTGCAATGAAGTTTAATCTCAAGCCACTGATGCAGCAGAAACGGGAAGGTTGATTAATTTTATAGTCAAGTTAAATCTGAGATCAACAGAAGAATCAAGAAGTTACTCAGTGAAATGCAGTCAGGGATTTATTATCAGTAAGGTTGTGCTAAATGCAGGGTGAGTTTATCTGCTCTATTTATAATCTGCCCCTAGGCTTTATTTGCCACCAAACACACACAAACCAGGACCCTTCACATCATATTCCTTTAATTTAATTATTATCCCAATGAATAGAAGCTTCTAATGCAACTTTGCCTCAGTTCTCAAGGGGAGAACTGTACTTTCACATGACTTAAAAAAAAGGGGGGGGATGATGTTAAAATAAATAAACATATATTTTACACAAATCTTTTCTAGAGATTAAAAAAAAATTTTTTTAGACAGTTCTAACAGTCCTTGCAACTACCAGTTCGGCGAACCAGATTAAAATTAACATCCAGTTCACCCAAACTGGTCCGAACTGGCTGAATCCTGCCCCTGCATAAAAAGATGCTTCTTTGCACTGGAATCTTCAAAAAAGGCAACTTGAAATTATGAACAATATATTTTTATCATGTGGGATGATGGCATAAAAAGTATTACCTTCCATCAATGCTTTTGATCATCTTTCTAGTTTCCAAAATATTATTACCTGGTGAAGGCAGCTGGCTAAAGATCTGCAGCTGACTAAAGAAAAGTTTTTGCAGCCTCTGTGGGAGACTGCGTCAGGGTTCCAAGTAATAGATCCATTGCAAGCAAGAACTCCGAGGTAGATTCCTCAAAGAATAGTTTCTTTGGAAATATCAAATTGGCACATATCTGGTGAAAACCAACTCTGAGAGGCCCCTTGGGTTTCACCTAATTAAAAGTAAAACTTTTCCCCTCAAACCCAAACTAGGCCATGTCCGCAGGTCTGGTGACATCACTCTTCCTTCCTCTGGCCAGGTGTGAGAACATCCTTGGTTCCCAGGGGACAGTATTTTATTTTGACTACACAGCCCCAGCTATCTCTAATCCCCCCTCCCTATCCCTCACTCCAGTATGGCAACACCTAAACTCCAAGATGGCTTCAGCCAGGTGAGTTTCAGGGTTGACACACCGAGCTGTTGCTTTTCTCTCCAAAGAGATATCTGAATGGATGAGTAGAAAGTGAACATGCAAATATGAATAAATATAAAGGAAGGGGAAACACAGTTTTAATTCTCTGGATAAATTTAATAAGTTCTCAAAATTCTCAGGGAGGAGAGAGGGAGAGGGAGCTATGTCATCATATCATGTTAGTAAGTATTAATCGTACTATTAAGGGACAGATACTGTTGTCTCTTCAGACAATTTACATGGTCATGGAAAGCAGTGAAGTTGCACTGATTGGTCCTCCAGCAATATAGCCTTTAGTTTCCATGATTGTCTTTAGGACCATATGTAGCATTTTTGTTGTTTTGAAGTCTGTCACAAATATACAAACCCAATGAAAATAACTTGCAATACATTGAGAGCAGCCTTCCCAAGCTGACATTTTCCAGTTGTACTAGAAACACATCACACAGAAGATATCATAATCATGCTGGCTGGGATTTGTAGAAATACCAATAGAAGAGAATATACGTAGTTTAAGGTTGAACTGTGGAGTGCTTGGTGTTCTCTGATCTTGGTTGTTTGCTTGTAGATAATAAGCAGAAAACAATACCCTAATCATGAAACTACCAAAGAGAAAACAATACCTCCACCAATACTGACAGGGCAAACTATTGTCTATAAGTAGAAAGCAACCCCCATTTCCTTCTAGCGCTGAAGATATTATCTAGTCATGTAATGAAATGTCTGGAAGCAAGCAACCATGCTCAGAGATTCCACAGTTCAATCCTGAGCTACATATATTCTCTTCTACTGATATTTTCTACAAATTGTAACGGTTGCAGTCTAGAGGTGGGTTCCTACCAGTTCCATCAGGTTCTATAGAACCGGTAGTAACTTGGTGATGACGTCACAGAGCCAGTCCTGTCAGTGGCTCTGTGGGCGCCACCATCTTGGATTTTGCACAGAAGCTAGTTTTTGACTGCTGCATGCATGTGCTTCACGCAGACACGCAGTGCAACCCTAAGCAAACCAGCAGTAAAAATATCCAGAACCCACCCCTCTTGCAGTCCCAACATTTTGAGGAAATTGAAGAAAACTACACAGCAGCAACCTTTGTATCTGTAGACTATTTTCGATAACTTTCGGTCATATACATTTTCTGGTAAAGGTCCATATTTTAAAACATTTTCAACCTCCAATATGTCATGCAAGGCATTTCTGACAATATGTGCACAGCCACTGGTGGGTTTCATTTTTTTTTACTACCGGTTCAGTGGGTGTGGCTTGGTGGGCATGGCATTGCTTGGTGGGTGTGGCAGGGGAAGGATACTACAAAATTCCCATTTCCTCCCCACTCCAGGAGAAGGTTACTGCAAAATCCTCATTTTTTTCCTGATCAGCTGGGAGTCGGGAGACAGAGAATAGATGGGTGGGGGCAGTCAGCAGTGGTATTTACCGGTCCTCCGAATTATTCAAAATTTCTGCTACTGGTTTTCCAGAACTGGTCAGAACCTGGTGAAACCCACCTCTGCTTTCAGCTATTCCCTCTGGCAGTTTCTCATATAAATAGGTGCTTTGTCATCTCTTGGAGGTAAAATTATATCAATATGAAATATTGATAGCATGATCTGGGGATATTTTCAGAATGCAGAGATGTGTTTAGGAGCCATATGGGGTCTAGGAACCATGAATCACCACCTCTGGGAACCATGGACTGCCACTTTTTGGAGGATGGTAATTTTCATGTACTCAATAGGTATGAAAAAACATGTTACAATTCAGTAATAATACTGCTTATATTATACTCATTAGAAGTCACTCTCCTCCTGTATAAAGCCTTTGGGAATAACTGTGCAGTATGCAATTATCTAGTCTACATGAAGATAGCAACTAAGATCTTAACACATTATCACAACACCACTAATTATATAAATTAATCACTCATAATAGGGGGGTAGGGCGGATTAAGAATTTAACATAAAATCAATTCTGGCTGCATTGTAAATTCTGCAAACTGGTTTTTCTCGTGTATGTTTTCATAAGGCTGAAAATGCTCCCAAGATATCTTCCAGTTCAAAATTGAGAAAAGGCATCTATTTTAAAATACTGGCTCTCGTTGTACAGCACCATTATTTGATGGGCCCGGTGGCTTCTCTAGTCACCAGTTTTACAAACCAAGAACTGAGACAAGAATGGCTGTGGACAGTAGTAGGAATCCTGTATTCAGCACTGAAAACTGCAGTAATGCTCTTTTTCAAAGGCCCCCAAAAGAAATTTCATTTAAAACTGGGATAAGTGGTATTTTCTGATAGAAATGTTTTTCTTTCCCTAAAAATAAAAATACTTCTGATAAAAGCATTTCCTTCTCTTTTTTTTTAAAATCCAAAATTATTTTTAAAAAAACAGACCATCCTTTCTCACTCTCTCATTCATAAGACTGATCAAACTTTGGGACCTGAGGTTGTATAGAATAAATAGGTTAATTTTGTTCCACAAAAAGGAAGCTCTTGTCCTCAGTTATTTAAACACGACTTTCCAGTCCTGCAGCTTTCTGTTTGCTATGCCTTTGCACTTCCCTTTGGCTAAAAAGCCTAGGATTAAAACAAACATTTCAGTTTTCATCACAGGCCAGTCAAGGTTCTGCTCTACTATCACCACAATCTCAGTCAAGGATTATACAGATTACTGAGAAGTTGAGTTTATTTTATGCCTCCTAGTTTGAAGTCTTCTGAAGAAATCAACTCAATGCAGCGGCAGAACAAATAAGGCTAATTAGGCTTTTCTTTCTTAAAGACCTAGGGGAGATTTTAAAAATTGTTCTTTTTCTGACTTTCTTCCAAGAAGCTCAAGGTACTAAAAATGCTTTTGAGAATACAATCATAAAATTATAACTTAAAAATATAAAGCATAAACCATAAAAGTGATACACATTTCAGCATTATAAAGCACAAATAAACTTTAATAAAATCATGGGAGCAGATAAGATCTTAGGTTACTCAGAAACACGATGCATTCTTAATATATAAATAAGGAAAACAATATATAGTTCTCTTTCAGTACTTCATTTGTTTATTTAGAAAATGTATATACATGTAGTCCCTGACTTAAAACAGTGTGTTTAGTGACTGTTCAAAGTTACAACAGCGCTGAAAAAAATAACTTATAACCATTTTTCACACCATTGCAGCATCCCTGTGGTCACAAGATCAAAATGTGGACTTTTGGCAACTGATTCATATTTATGGCAATTGAAGTATTCCAGGGATATGTGATCATCTTTTGCGACCTTCTGACAAGCAAAGTCAATGGGAAGCAACTTTCACTTTTCAACCATGTTACTAACTTAATAACTGCAGTGATTCACTTAAAAGCTGCTGCACGAAAGGTCATAAAACGGGGAAAAACTCACTTGACAGATGTCTCGCTTACCAACAGAAACGTTGGGCTCAATTGTGGTCATAAGTCAAGGACTACCTGTAGACACCTATAACACTGGGCAACAAACAATCCATACAAAGAGAATGTTAAAACACCCTCATAGCCAATGGGAATAATACAATGGAAGAAAAGATAATAATTCCATTAAAAACAAACACAGGCATATTGAACTCCCTAACAGCCTGGTTCAATTTAAATATCCTAGGCTGGATTTCACAAACTTGGTGCCTTCAAGATGGGTTGGATTAAAATAATATAATGCTCAGTCAGCACTAAATTGATAGAAAATCAGGAAGACATCACCTTGGGGAGGCCTATTACATTAGTTACAATGTAGCTTCTAAATTATTCTTTAAAATAAAATATGAATGAATAAAATATGAAAAAACATGAACGGACAAGTTTAAAATA
This sequence comes from Pseudoxenodon macrops, assembly GCA_032467955.1. Taxonomy (NCBI): domain Eukaryota; kingdom Metazoa; phylum Chordata; class Lepidosauria; order Squamata; family Pseudoxenodontidae; genus Pseudoxenodon; species Pseudoxenodon macrops. The sequence goes on along the minus strand of JANHFT010001946.1, from coordinate 494,209 downwards.
ACAAGAGAGAGGAAGAATCATCCTTATTAATTGCTCATCATAGAACATCTGTAGTACAACACTAAGACCATTCCAGAAGTAAATCATCAGTCACATTAAAGAGCAGTGTGATACAGTTTAATCCTGCCCACCACCTACTTAAGAATTACCTACCTAAAAGTAAATCCAAACAAGCATAAATGAGCTTAATTTAAGCTAAACATGTATAGGATAACAAGTCCAGATGCCTTGAAAATCTCCTTTGAACTGCCTCAGAGAAACACAGGATTTTCCTGAGGAAAAACGTGCCATCTTCATGCTCCTTCCAGACAATCTGCATCCACTGCATGACCCAGAGTCCCCTAGAGGCCATGCTCAGCTTTATTCCACTGACGTAGTAGAATAGCTGCAAGAGGAGGAGCAAGGAGACTTGGGAGTATGGAGCCCACTCCAGCAAGCATGTTGTCTTTTGAAAGGTTTCAAAATGTGCCATTCCTAAAAGGTTGCCAGAATGTTTACTAGTTCAACTGAACAAAGATGTAGAAGGATACAATTTAGGAACAGAAAACCCTTACAACTTAATTACCACTTAATTTTCAGACAAGGCAATGATTTTAAAAATTCATTTTTGTCACATGAATTCACAGATTAGTCTCACACATTAATTACTAAAGTTCTCTAAGGCTATTTCTCTGGCAGTCTGAGAGCCTGTGTTGCTTTATAAGGATAGTTTTCAACCCACTTTAAAATGTATAAAATCGCAACCAACTTTAACTTCTGTTGAATATTATCAGTGAAAATCTGCCAGTAATAATTGCTTTTCAACAATATGGACATTACCGACACACTAAAAACTAGAACAAACAGGAACAACCAAAGAAGCATTTTTAATGACTGCAGATATTATTGAACACTTCCATAGTACATTACTTCCTCTCTGGAATTCAAGAACAAATTAAAGTGTATCTGCTCATTATTTTCATTCAAGCCACCTTTGACCAAAGGAAGCCACAAAAGACTTTGTGCAATCACAACCGCACCCAACCTCTGCTGGAGATGCAGAAGCCCAAAAAAAAAAAAAAAAGCCCTTCAATTTATCTCCACATGAAAAGAAAAATGAATATGTGGCTTCCACTTCCCTACATATATTTTCAAAGATGTTGTATGTGTTTGTATGGATATCACAGAAAGGTCTGTGTTTATATGGTTGTTCATACAAAAGTATCTGTTATGGGCAGAGGTGGGTTCCTACCGGTTCGGACCAGTTCTACCGAGTAGGTAGTAGGCCGCTGGTGACTTCACAGAGCCGGTTCTGCTCCGTGGGCGCCGCCATCTCTTTTTTTTAAATTCTTTTTTCTTCTGCGCATGCACAGAAGCCGAGTTTCCAGCACTGCGAATGCATCACCATCTTGTTATC
>JANHFT010001946.1:472563-492713 GCA_032467955.1 Pseudoxenodon macrops | reverse complement strand
TTTTATTACTGGCTGTTCACCGCCCTGAGTCTTTCGAGAGAAGGGCGGTATATAAATTTAATAAATAATAATAATAACCATTCTTAGTTACAATAACAGACACCTACCTAACTTCCCCCAATTCACCAACAAATCAGATCCCTAGGATTTCTCACATTGTAGCTCTCCACTTCTGTAAAAATCCTTGGTTTTAGGACCCTAAAAAGTGGTTTTCCACTTTTTAGGGTCCTTCTTCCTTGAATCATTAAATTGCTGGCAATTTCTTCTCTGTGTTGTGCTCCTTTCTTCAGCAAAAATCCACAAGAGTATAAAACGTACTTAGAATTCGACCTTTTCAGTTTTGGAAATTTTACAGACTCCTAAATGTACCTATCTATGCAGAAGCTAGACAAAAGAATTACCCAAGCATCAAATAAGCTGTTGAATTGTATGTAAAATAACTTGACCTTTATAAAGAAAGTTGGATAATTCATTCAGGGCATAGAATTAGAATTTATCTTGGGAATTTACATTACAAAACACGCAGAGCTCTGAGCATTCCTCGATTTCTTCTTGTATTTTTTGCTTATTGCGGGCCATGAACTGAGCTTAGATAACCTCCTTGTCTTAATTGTTAATTTCAGTTTGTTCTTAAACAAGGAATAGAAGTCTGATGTGTTAAATGTTGCTGTCTATACCTTAATTGCTTGTTTCCACATGATGATAAAATAAAATAACTAATAGGCTGAAAGCCATTGTTGAAAATGCTAGAAACTGTTTCACAAAAGAAGAGTAGTTCTCTTCTCTTAATTGTTAATTTTCGTGACACTAGGGATTCTCTTAGCTGTGCGTGGGATAGAGCATGACAGAGATGTCACAACCATGGAAGCTTTAATTAAAAATAAAAGGGGGGGAATGGCTGCATTCAGCCACATTCCAAATGTGTATGTCAGTGGTTGTCAAGTTTGTCAAGTAACAGACCCAAAGCAATCAAAACTCTGAGGTCTAGGATTTCCTCAAGGTATTATTGGGAATGTCATATTGGCACAGCTGGTGAAAACCCGACTCTGAAGGACCCGGAGTTTTCCCCACCCAGGTTCTTGCCCCCAGGTTACAAGTCCATCACATGGCCCAATCAGGTCGTAGTCTCAGCTCCAGCTGGCTCTTGTCCACTCCCCTCCAACACCTGGTAGAGTGTCCTTGGCTCCCACGGGAAATAATGTTATTTTGGCTACACATCCCTCCCAGCTATTTCTTATCTCCCTCCCTCAAGTTCCCACAGCATCAATCAGCCTGGCTGTGGCAGCCCTGAAGATGCTCCCAAAATGGCTTCAGGCCTGACACCCATCCATTCCTTCCTTCCACTTTATCAGAACGAGAGTTATCCAGAGGCCAGAAACATAAAAAATCAAGAATATCATTGTATTTACTTAGTAACAATATCAGTAATAGCAGGAACACTGGGGATGATTGAGTGGCAGTGATACACTGGTGATATTTTACTACTTTTTAGTTTGGGTTTTGTTCAGTTTTGTTTTATTTGTTTAGTTTTGCTTAAATTGTGAAAATATATTTTTAGCTGTTCCTATTAGGAAAATGTGTTAAATGTTACAGGCTACAAAAATACAAATAATCAATCCTGTAACATGAGTAGCTTGTAAGATGTGTCATATAAAACAAACACCGGTAATTTGTTTGAACTGAATTTATTCAGTTGACTAAAAAACTATTCCTCTAGTTAAGTCTTCTGATAGAAACTGCTATACTGTGTAACTTGGTGGTGATATACTGATTATAGCTGAAGGCATGTGACCCATACAAAATGCTGACACAACCAACTTCTTTTCAGCTTCACAAGACCCTCTCTGAAAAGCATACAATATTGCTATTGAACTATCAGATTATGACTTGACAAAGTGGTACTTCATTGTACTGTATCCAGCCAGAGATAGCACAATATGCCATTTATTTATTTCATTTCTGCTTTTCACTACTTATAACCCAAGTTAAAGGGGGGGTTTGAAGCAGAATTGGCAAAAAGTGTAGAAATGTCATTTTAATGCTTTTCCTTTCAGTTGCTCCAATTATAATAAAGTTCTCAAAATACAGGAATGTAGATTCCACGTGAATGTTGCGAGGGGCAAGGGGGAGGACCATAGCATAAGATAAGTTGAACAGTAGAAGTGATTGTCTAATGATATGGTGAGCTGCGCTTCATTGCACCTATCTCAATAAAATCTAAACAACCATCTGTGGACTTCCACACTAAATGAATAGCAGGACTTGATAAAGTAAACAGTCTTTTCCAACTGTGTGATTTTGTGTTCCTGATAACTCTTACTATGTCTGTATTTCCAGAACTTTAAAGAAATCAAAATAAAGTTATGTTGTCTTAGAAAAAAACACTTCCTTTGCTGTTTGCAGATATAAACACATATTCTGTTACTCTGCTACTAATTACTGACTCTTGTTTGTGGGTATCTATGTACACTTCTGTAGACTCATTTCTGGGAATCATGCAAGTCTTTATCATTTACCTTGTAAAGCAAATGCCTTCCTCATTTTATTTGGCAATCAGCTCATAAGGAAGGAGACCCATAAAACATCTGCTCAGTTCTTTGATTTCTCTTTTGAACAGCTGAGAAAAATTGTAATTCGCCAATAGTGAATAATTGGCAGAAATAATAAATTTCATGGAAGTTGAAGATTGAAGAGCAGGGAATCTAAAATAGAACAAAATGTGTACATGCATACATACATACATACATACATACATACATACATACATACATACATACATACATACATACATACATACCCTTTTAATGCTAGCTTAAGAATGAAATTGCACATTTTATATTTGTTGTGCATCTGATAGAATGGGCTTTTTGACCTATGAAATTTGTGCCACAATATTGTTCTTAATTTTTTTTAAGGTGTCACAGAACTGTAGGGGGGTTTGCACATGGCCAGCAGGTTTTACCTGATTATTTCCTCTTGCCACCTGTTGCGTTTGTGGGATTCTAAAATGTATTTATCATGCTTGGCATTTCTTTGTGATGATATGCACACCCATTAGTATGGGAAATCCATTCAGTCCATTTTTAATATAAAGCTTAGAGGAAAGGGGGAGAGGGAGGGACGTAATCATTCTGTAAGCAATTTTTCTAAGTTATGATATTTGGCAGTTTTAAGAAAATCTACTGTAGCCCAAGGAGAGGTATTGACAAGAAAAGTTCCCATTTAAAGATCAGAAGTAATCTGGCACCATCTTTTCAGACTAATAAATTTTATAAAAAGGCATAAATAGTCAGGAATTGCAATTTACTTCATCCCTATACCAGGGTTAGGGTTAGGAGTGGCTACCTGAAGTGGGATGGGGCTATTGATGAGGTGGTAGAAAGGTAGCTTAACCCAGCTTAATTTCTGCCTTAGATGAACATGACAATGGACTATAGTGTTTCTCAATATTGGCAACTTGAAGAGAGATAGACATCAACTTCCAGAATTCTACTATCTTACCAGGGGTGGGTTCCGGATCCTGCTACTGCCGGTTTGCTCAGGGATGCGCCCTGTGTGGGCACGCTTTGCTCACAAGCACAGTACTTAAAAAAGCTTCTGCACATGCACAGAAGCAAAAAACAAGATGGTGATGCTTACGGCATTGCATAGAGAAGCAGCTCGGGAGCGTGGCAGGCCTGGGTCATTGCCGGTTCCAGCAAACCAGGCTGCCAAGTTACTAATGGTTCCGTAGAACTGGTCCAAACCAGTAGGAACCCACCTCTGTATCTTACCCAGAACGCAAAATGATTCATCCAGCTCAAATTTCATAGATTAGAGGCTTTCTCTTAATCTGCACATGTTCTTTTAGGGGCGGGCTGCCTTGCCTCTGTGTCAAGTGTTCCTGGCCTATTCTGATCACTGTTAGTCAGTGGGCCTGGCTCAAAAGAAACTAGTCCTGTCCCTGTGTAATTTGTAGGTGTGTCCTATATTGATTCAGCATGTCCAGCAGTTTTGAAAGTATGTATATTTAAACATTTGGCGAGGAAAAATAGTGCCTAGTCATCCAGATAAGTAAATCTCAGATGGGCACATTGCTGAGGGGGGAGGGGGGAAATGCAGCGACTGGTAGCAAATAATTTTTTAGACTTTATCTTCAATGAGAAATGTTTGCGTCATATGTGCTATTCTATCTCCTTTCCAGTGCAAGAAGCATTCTAATATATTTCATTGGAATATCAGTATCATTACTTGGCTTTTTTAAGATTATTATACAGTAGGAAACTTCAATTATGATAGTCCTTAGCCTGACTATCCTAAAAGTAGCATCAACTACTTTGTTAGTTAGCATAACTACATAATGCTGGAATTTTATTTTCTTCTATTAGAATTTCTTAATGCTGCTTATATATTTTCCTATTCAGAATGCCAGACTACTATTTGGAAACCAGTTTCTCAGTCACAGTATTTCAGAAACTAAAATGTCCTCTGAAATGAATCAGCTTTTTTGAGCAAGCCAATTTAAGATTGAAAATGATGTACACGAGAGCAGAACAAGAACAGATTTTGTTGAGCTGATGATGAATCAAAGGAATTCACCAGGCCTGGCAAGTAGACATTAGGGGCATTCAGAATCAAGACACATTGACAAAGTGAGGTTTGCAGAAGAACTTGGGGTTGTTTTTTTCTGAGATTCTTTGTTGGCAGAGTGCAAAACTTCATTTTGGGATTTATGGGCAGAAAGATAATGCATGAAAGTTGTATTATTTACCTTCTTCTGTAAGAGCTTAGGTTGCTTAGAGGAAAAAAATCAGCGTAAGGCTTTCTTTTCTAGTTATAATGATTTTTTTAATGCGAGAATAGAGATGATTGACAATTGTTTGAAATTAATCCAGAGGAAGATAAAGATTTTCTGTACTTTATTAGTAACTTGTTCTACAGACAAATAACAATAGTGTGCAGACTGGGAGAAAAAAAGGAAACTCAAATGAAGTAATGTAATTAGGAACAGAAGGCTAGTAGGAAAATACACAGGGGGGGGGAATTATGAAGATATAATCCTTAAACATATGAGTAAGTATTGTAGATCCCCACAGTGTGGATTGCATTGAAGTGTGGAGGGATGGGTGGATAGATGGGTGGGTTGGTTGAGTGGAAGATAGATTTGGTCTAGTAGTTAAGGCACCAGGCTAGAAAGTGGGAGACCATGAGATCTAGCTCTGCCTTAACCATGAAAGCCAGCTGGGTGACCTTGGGGTAATTCTCTCTCAATCCAACTCATATCACAGGATTGTCACTGTGGGGAAAATAGGAAACCACACGTATGTCGGAGATGTTCACTGCCTTGAGTTATTCGTAAAAATAGTAAAGGGGGATATAAGAGATAGATGATAGATGGGTGGGTGGGTGGGTGGGTGAGTGGACAGATGAACAGACGGACAGATGGACAATAGTAACTTTTCTTGTATTCCCTTCTGTGGCTTCGGAAACTGACAAATGGCTCTGACTCCTAAGCCAGGGGTAACTTTTCTGATCACTTCAAGCCAGGCCCTCTGAAATGTTTCTCAGGAACTCATATATTTTCAGTTTTTGATTCTCTTTCTTGACAGAGTTATAAGTTCCAAGCAACCTGGCTTTACCACTAGTTATTTTTAACTAAGATGAAGCCAATGAACTTTTCCAGCAGAAAAAAAATGAATTATTAAAGGGCCAACAGACGTAATTCACATTTGTCTCCTGGTTGGCACAATCATGTTTGGTATTGCTGTTGGGTACCATATCTGTTCCCCATCAGGCAATATGTCTAGGAATACTGGTTTTGTCATATTTGGCTTCAGTCATCATAGTGCCTGATCAGTGGTATCATCATGCAGATAAATTTGCTGAGAATAGGATTTCCTGTCCTCATCCAAATAGTTTTAAAAATGGCGTCCAACAACAAGAGAGAAGAAAGGTGGAAGAGGAAATGGGAAAAGGAAGGCAGAAAGAAAGAAAGAAAGGGAGAAGGGAAGTAGAAAAGGGGAGAAAGAAAGAGAAAGGGAAGTAGGGAAGTGTTGGAAAGTTGTTGCAAAATTAGAGGATATAGAAGATAAGAGAAAAGAACAAAAAAAGATATAAGTATGAAATTTGATGGTGAAATGAATAAGGAAATTATGATGATATTATGTTAAAATTATATAAATGTAAAGGTGGAAAATGTGTACTCTGACAACTGCTGTTGTAAGCTGTATGTGGGGAGTTGGGGGGATAAAAATAAAATAAAACATGATTTAAAAAAAAAGAGCACAACTATCCAATGTCTTCCTCTGGTTGTGTGCTCTCCTTTTTTTCCTCCTCAATATCAGTAATTATGTCTTCTCCTCCACCTTCTAATTTCAGTATCTGTGTACAGATTGGCAAAGCTGACCAGCTTGGTGCTAGTGAACTCCCTGGAAATTAAGTTAAATGTGCATGAGGGGTAACTCTTGAGTCCCAGGCAAACAGCTGTTTTGTGACCTTTCAGCTAAAGATCCAAAACAGACATATCCTTGCATATAATTGTGCACAATGAAATCTGACCTTGACCTCATTAGACAAGTGTTTTAGCAACCAGCAGCACATCTAGTAAAAAGCTAGAAACTAGCTGCAATTTATTACAGTTCTTGGAGCACAGATTGGAGCAGGATAAATGCTTATTCTAGTGGGAAGCGAATGGGCAGGAACAGCCACATCCATTTCAAATTGTGGACATTTTAATTGGAGTTTCCTGTGAAAATAATCAGATAGTCCCAGTCTAGTTAAAAGAAATTGATTGTGTTTTTGAGAGTCAAAGAGTCATAAAGATAATGAATGCAGAATAGACAAGGAATAACAGCAACAAAGACCTAATAATATCCTGTGATTTCTCAGCTACTCTTTTTATCTTGTCTCACTTCCTCTCCAAACTCTGTTATATTTAGTAAAATATGACAAATTAGTCATATGAAGATAAATCTTTTGTCACCTGCAATTTCCATATGACCCTTAATAGAAGCCATTGGGTCCAGCCAAGTATGTTTGGACTTGAAAAAGGCAGAATCTTACATTTCAGACACAAGTGATGGGAAAATAAGAAATGGAGTAAAACCGAAATTTGTGCATCTTTAGAACAAATCCATAGATATATTACACTGGATTGGATTGCACAGAATTATCCAATTCCATCATGCCACTTTTAATAGTGTGGATTTATCTTCAGAATTTTGCTTCATTAGAGCCACATGAAAAAATATAGGCTGTACAGGAGAATACAAACTTTTCTATATTAAAGGAGCAGAAGATGATAAATGCTTAATATGTTGGTCAGTGCTAAATAAGAAATCAACCGGGAATCCACACTGTCTTGAATTTCATGGAAGAAGAGTTGATTATATGAATAATAAATAAGTAATAACCTTTCATTGTGGATTCAGTTGAACATCTAAGCTGATAACAGCCATTTGTAAAATATACTAATATACTATTGCTAGTAGTAAGATCTCAATTTACTAGAGCCTGGTAAGTAAAAAAAGTAATGAAATGTGAATTAATTAATTGATATCGGCACATTAGTTCATAAAATCTATAGTATACTACATTTGTTCCTTACACAGTAATGTTTGCTAATAAAAATATTCACTTTCAGTCAAAAAGCTGACAACATTTTGTTGCACAGGTTCATATTTTCAAGCTCTGGGTACTTTCTGGATTGCCTTAATTGCACAGTGATTATATCATCAACCAGTAGAAGGAATTTATTATTTTTCCTGGCTGTTTATACAATGTTAATCCATGTGACATTGCTTCAGAGAGACATTCTTTTCATGAGTGTCAACTTGAGCTTATTGTTGTGTTAGATCAAATAAGCTTGTGCTCTGCACAGCCATGCAGAACTTCATCTGAGTACTAACTTGGCTTAACTCCAGTCTTCTGTGGAGCAGGTATGGGAATAAGCAATGATGGGCAGTAAAGCAGAACTAATATGGAACTGCATCTTGCATCTTTGTTGGGGGAGGGAACCACGGTCTTTGGAACATATGCAATAGGTTCTAGGGCTGCAGCAAAAATATACTCTCTTTGAATTCTCAGATGCCAAAGAAAAAGGATGGGGTGGGAGTGAAGCAGAAATGGCCTCTGCCAATTCCTTCCTAGATAAATTTCAGGCTCCCTGCTAAGATAATATTAAGGGACTTGATTCATCAATTAAATGTCAGCCAACAAACAATAAAATATTGCCAGTAGACCATGATAAATAATAAAATAATCAAACTTTAATCTAAAGCCAGAACAATATAGAAAACACTTGTATGGAAATGTAATACCAATAATTAAGTATTCAGAAGAATTCCACTTCAACTGACCTCTGGAGACCATCAGTCTGACTTGGGGAGGTGCTGTGGCAGAGAAATCCTTCCTCCTGGCCTGATCCTCAGAAGTGAGGAATCGCCAGTAGATTTTCTCAGGAAATATCTATGAAAAATCACTACATTAGTTTGATTTAGATTTATGATAGCTGGTTTTTTTCTTTACCAACCAGATCCTTATCAAGATGATATGATTTAGGTGATTTAAAGCAATATAATAAAGTGTGTCCTAAGACTGGACATGTGCTAATCGCACTAATGTGTATGTACTAAATGTACTAATAATGGATCTCTTGTTCATATCCACTTTGATATGTGGAACTACTTGATGTGCTCTTCTGTGGGTATTCATGCCACTTTTCTGACCAAGATTGGAACAGGGTATTGCCTACAGAGCACCCTGAGGTATGTAAAAGATTCCTGTTAACTACCTATCAATCTGAAATATTTAAGATTCAGGAGCAGATAATTCAGAACTGAGCCTAGTCAGGAGAGTGAAATGTTTGATTTCAAAGGACATCATCCCTTATGGTATGGTTGGATAGGGAAAAATATTTTTTTACTCTGATGAAATAAAGTACAATGTACATGAACTTCCAGTAGAAGAGAATACATGAATTTCTGTCATAAATATGTGAATTTTTATTTCTGTTTTTGCTACTAATATAACTACTGCCCTCAGCATCAAATTACATGATACTCCTATATTATGAGAGTATTACTAGGGTAAATATAGTCATGTTTGTAAGCAATCTGCAAATTAAAACATGATATTAAAATAACTATTAATAGCACATTTATTTATTCATACAGCAGAGGTGCTACCTGACACCCAAATGACTATGGATGGCTCACAATATAACAAAGCAAAATTAAATTAACACAGTACAAGATGTACATCCAGCCATTCAGCAAAAAACATCCGCAAAAGGTATGCCCTAGGACAGGGCTGTCAAACTCCTGGCCCACGGGCTGGATGCATTACACACTGGTCACACCCATGCCTGGTTTGACGAAGGGGGGGGGAGTCCCGATATGTCATGTGATTTCTGCTGTGACGACATGAGTTTGACACCCCTGCCATAGGGGCTCCATTCATCCTACCCCAAAGTTTGGGACAACTGTCAAATCTTCAAGGCCTTCTGGAGCACTATTAGTGTGTGAGCTACACAAATCTCGAAGGATTTTTTTTTGCCTAAAGTAGTTTCCACCTATGTTGAATGAGGAGGTAGTCAGAAAAGCCTAAAATATGCTCCTTTAGATAGTCAAATAAAATATTTTGTTCCATTTAACGGTTAATTCATACTGAGGGATGAGAAATATTTTTCTGGAGTCAAGTGTTAAGAGAATTATATGTTTTAGAACATAGGCTTTTTTCTCCCTTCATAACACTTTGTAGTTGTTTCCTGTGCTACTGGCAGCCTTTCCACCAGGGCTTTAATTATTTTCCATGTAAAAAATTGCCATATGGTGGAAATAACCATGCAGTACCAGTTTTTGCACAATTGAATCCTAGAGTTTCAAAGAAACGAAGGACTGTTCGAGTCCTTAGATAGTGGTGTGTCTAATAAAAAAGAGAAATTAGAAAATGCATTTTGGATTCTTTAGCAAATGCTTACATTTTGGAATACCACAAGTGCTGGGAAAATAGCACACACAAACACACCCACATACACACACAAGCCTACAGCATATTGGTGACACTGACAGATAATCTTTTAAGCTTTTTCAGTGCAGACATTTTAACCCAAATGTTCTGTTGCCATGGTGAACAATGAATTAGCTCTGGATGCTGAATCTGACCTCAACAATCTGGAATGTGATCTTCATTTGTGCACATATCCCATCATGGGATCATACTAGAGAGCAAATTGTGGTTTTGCCCAACACTTTACTTGCCTTGTGCATCATAATAAGAAGTGGGGAGAACTATTGTAAGCATCTTAGAGCACCTCGCTTCCTTTAGAAAGTGGAATTAGTCTGATTAAGAAACTTCAGTGGAAATCTGTTGACTGTTTAAAGGATAAATGTCTGTTGAATATAACAAATTTTTACTAATGGTAAAAAGTAAGTCAGTTGTTCTTCTGAACTCTCTCTCTCTGTTGGAGGATGATGGGTATTGGTCAAAACTCTTAAAACAGGAGAAAATTCATGTGTACCAACATTTTCTGTCTCTGCTCAAACTGATAGGAAAGCATAAGGATCCATTTTGTTCACTGCAGTGTAGGTGAGGTTGTCTGAAGGGAAATTTTGTATGTAGACTATCTTCTTATCCATAAAGAGCCAGTAGAATGCTGGACAAAGTATTCAAAGGTAATTATGGAATGGATGAGGAGAAAGACCAGAAATAAGTGTTTTGTACACCAAAGAAACCTTGAAAGAAAAACTACATACATGTGTCTGAATAGATGATATTGTACTTCCTTCAAAAAGCTATGAGTGCACTTTGAACATTCATCTGAACATTTTCCCCCTCAGCTTTGGTTGATTTTGCAGCTGTGAACCTTATCTCATTAACAAACACCCTGGTTAAGTCCAACTCTAATGGTATCAGCTTTTGCGCATTTTCACTTAACGTAGATTGGCCTTGAAGATATTCTGGATGCTGCAGTGTGTGCAAGATACAGTGGCTTTAAAGGGTAGGAATTCAGATCATGCACATTTGCCCTGTGTTAGAATAGGTCGAAGAACTTTCTGTCCACGGCTGATCCAGTAATTGCTTTTTTAATGGAAAACTACCAGGAAATCCCAGGGTGGTAATTTGAAGCAACCTTATTGAAGAAGGCAATAACAAACCTCTCTATTTAGGTGCTATGAAAACTTTAGGTCAGCAGGTGTCAAACTGGACTTCAGAGTCTTTCCTTGTTATATTTATTATACTGAGAGACCTGTTCTAATTGATAAAAAGGAAGATTCAATAAGGGCTCTGGTTTAGCTACAGCTGGTAGGCTCACTCTTCTAGTTTACATGACAGTGATTTGATCATTAAAAGAAAGGTTTGCTTGGAATAAGAAATTCTACTTTTCTCATAGCTCCTCTGAATTGTTATACTTTTTGAGTTAGTTTATACTCTGCTTGTCTACTCAACTTATTCCTCTAGTAACAAGATTTTCTTGGTTTATAAGGCAAAATTACAAGGCAGAATACTAAATGTTTGATGCTGAGAGGCACTTCTGGAATAGGAAAAGGCATGATGTCCTGTGTATTGATAATGTATATATGCAATGAATTTATATAAATAAATTAATATATGAAAACTTTGGAATTCAGTTTAGCTCATTGCAGAAACTGTTTAAGTTCTGCTTTACATAATTATACCTATGGGAGAAAGCAGAATATCAGCAAGGGTGATAAATTACACCTACTCCTTAATTAAAAATTGTATCAAGAAAGGTGGCACATTTTTCACCCATGTGAAATCTATCCATAACAAGATCATGTAGTTTAGAATTTATTTTGAGACTTTCTGACTGGGGGCAGTATACAAATATTGTAAAATAAATAAGCATATTATTAAATTCTGGGAGTGAATTATAACTCACTAGATCCATTATTGCACAGAATACAGAATAGAATTTCTCCTTAATTCTAGGTTGGATCTCTGTTTAATAAGCTTACATATGTTACTTCTTCTCATGCCCTGAAATGCTTTGTAGAATATGTCAACTCCTTCCTCTCAGTGGCAGCCTCTCAAATACTGGAAGATTGCTATCATTAGACTAGACCAGTGATGGTGAACCTTTTTGGCACTAGGTGCCAAAAAGGGAGCTTGTGCAAACAGCACTGAGTGCCAAAAAGGGACCACTTCATGTGCTCGCCCGCGCACACACACACTCTTCTGGGCCATGATCAGAAAGAGGAGCATGCACCACCCAAAAAATTAACTTCTGGTTTCCAGCACATGCATGTGCGCCAGCCCGCAAGTCTTCTGGTTACTGCCATGCATGCACACCTGGCAATCAGCTGGCCAGTGCGCATGCTCACACCAGAAAACTGAAGACCAGTTCTTCCGGTTTCTGGCACTGCTGCACGCACAAAGGGTAGCTGATCATCGCATGTGCATGCGCGCCAGAAACCTGGAAGAGGAATGGCTGACGCCGTGAGTACCAGGCAAAATGGCTCCGCATGCCACTTTGAGCACGCGTGCCATAGGTTCGACATCACGGGACTAGACACACCCAGTTCCTGCAACCATTCATCACTGGAAATATCACTGTTGATGCTACCCATTTTCCTTGGAGTGAACAAAAACATAGTAATTGATATGCAAGTGGGTTTTTTTGCACCTGTTTTGAATAGGTAAAAGAGAACACACAAAAAAGGAAAATAGAATACTGTAGCTAAAGAGAATTAACTTATTCAACATAAATATGTGCCTTTACATGCTTTCTTTGGTTTTTGTATTTTTGATTACCATATAAGACAATTGCATGTGGTGCAGATTCCTTGATGTTTTGGAAATTCTGTTCAGCCCTTTTTCAATTATTTAATATCATACCTGCACACTGAAGTTCATCTGTCCACAAAGCAAACAAGAATAGATGTCTAGGTACTGAATTGTTTCTGTTATTAGTTTTTATATTTTAGTCTGCTATAAATTCCTCGTTTAATGCAGCATATTCTATACAAATAGATCTGTTTTTTATAAGCTGAAAGGGCCATGACGAAACTATTTCTACCTGAAAATATGCGAATGGGGAATACAGTATAAGGAATAATTGAATTGGAAATTGCAAGACCCACATAACCATGAAACCCCACAGAATTTAAAGAAGGTGCCATATATTCAGAGAAATAAAGAAAAAGGATGATACACTCTAAGAAAAGCCTAGCAAAATAGTCTGTTCCCAACAAAACCTGTTTCCATCAAGAGTCCCCTAAGGGGTAGTTCTGTCTGTTTGCAGCTGCATCGTTGAACTGCCGCAAGAACCAGCAGAAGGGGAGAAGGCAATTACACTGGAAATAAACAGTGCTGTGTGCTCAGTGCAGTTGTGCTCATTTTAGCAACTGGCCAATAGAGCTACTCTTTGAGGCCGATGCCAAGGAGTTTTTTTAGCATTGTTATGTCCTGGAAACAGTCTGCAGGCTGTTGAATGGTATGTCTGTGTGCTACAAATTTCAAATAGAGGCTGGATGGTCCACAATCAGAAATGCTGTAGTGGGTCTTGCGATGAGCAGAGGGTTGCACTGAGATACCTTCCTATTGTATGATATATGGTGGGGAGTATTAGATTGAAGAAGTGGATATTAGGTAAAATCACCTTTAGCCCTGAAAACCCACTGGTGACCAAGTGGGCAGTCATTGTCCTTCGCCCAATTTAACTCACAGGACTGTTGTACTGATGTTATATTGAAAGGAAATTCTTTTGTAAGCTCCTCAAAGAAAGTTGGATACATGCTTAACAAACCAATAAATCACATGGTCCACATATACACACAAATATACATAAAATAAAAAGAAAGAGAACATCTCATAAACCCCACAAAGGCAAGAAAGAAAGAAAAAAGGATCAGCCTGAGGATTGTTAGATCAGGACAGAATTGGAATGGCTCCAATGGCGACATATTCAACAAATCTGTTCTGGGCAAGTGGCCTTATTATTAAACACAGTCAGGGCAGCTTATCATTTTTTCCATCAAAGGCCAGATGACATTTTTTACACTGTGAAGACTTCAAAAGCTCATGCTTGGTAAAATTTGCAGAATAATGGTGGATGTATGTGTTACAGTCATAGAAGTAACAGCACCAGTGCAACACCGGTGCAACAAAATATGATAACATGGATTGCTTGTTATATAATGTCAGATTTAACACAACTTTTGGGGATGATGGGAGTCGGAGTAAAGAAATAATTCCTGATACTGAAAGCTGGTTTAATATATTCAGTTAGAAAATTGAGGACTTGCAGGCAAATAGGCAGGGATGGGTTCTATTTACTTAACCTACTGGTTCGGAGTCAGGGGAAGTGATGTTCCAGAGGGCAGGGCCAATGGCAGAAAAGACATGTTGAAGAGATCCTTCATCTTTAAGATATAGTAATATTTGAGTGGCTTAGATGTATCTGCTGATTATAATCCTTACTTGTCACTAGTAATCATTATCTGTATTCTATCTGAAATGTTTTGTAAACAAGCTCAACTACACCATGTTTTCACACGTTTGAGCAGCAGATCTCATCTACCTGAGATCTATTAATTTTTTTCTTAATAGTTATTTATCAGCATTCCGTTTAGGGCATTATTTTCTCTTTACTCTTTTTCAGTATTGTAATTCTTTACTTACAAGCAAAGTTCTAGGAATCTTATCTATCACACATGCCAGGTAAAGCTATCCTTCCCAGGTAAAGAAAGAACTTTTATTTTTTATTTGTCAAGCACGTATTAGATAATATATAAACATGATTTGAATACATGAAATGAATTCGAATAAAAGGGAACATTAGGACAGGGATGGTAGGCATGATGGTGCACCTATGCACGCCCCTGGATTAAGTACTGTATGTGTGCACCCGAACAGTAAACCATCATACTACATGATACTGTAGCTTTCATGCAATCAAGCTAGAGAAAGCTTATTGTCAGTTTTTAACAAATGTCCTAAAACATTCAATCGTTAAGAGTTAATCTATGTGTCGGTTAAGATAGGCAATAGACTCCACCCGATCCCCAATAGTGGTCAGTAAGCTTAATTTATTATCACTTATTTAAAAACTGTTGTGCTTAATATAAACAATTAAATTAAATGGAACACAGGCTTCTATGAAGAAGCTCCCAGCATTGCCCTTTTTTTGCCATGCCCTTGAGTGCACCTGGGAGTGTCAAGAGCTAAGAGGGTGTTGGCTGACCAAGCCCATCATGGAAGATGCTATCTGAAGGCTGGTCTCCCATAGGAATTCTTTTGTGAATGAATTGCTCACAAGGTCTCAGAGCTGTAATTGTGTCCATGGTCCAAAAATATTGCACACCCTAGTCTGAGTGCTCTTAGTTTCATAGCACATTCTCCCAACAGAGAATGTGCTTTTTCTCTTCCTGGTTGTGCTGTTGTCCTACTGTTAATCTATTTGCCATTTCCATCAAGCGCAGTAAGCAGTTTTAATGTGTTTGTCATTTTAAAGTCTACCAAAATAAACTGAGATGCAGGTTACATAAACAGTAAGAATATAATAAGAACCCTCCTGGATCTGATCAAAGGTCCAGCATCCTGTTTTTGAAAGTAGTTGGAAAGACTGCAAGGACCATTTGAAGATTCTTTTTTCTCTTCTACCACTTCCCTGCTGTACAAAGTATTTAGCAACATATGTCTTATAAACTTGTAACATTCCTAAAGCCTTACATTAACACGGTTTTCCTTCATTGATACATTTAACTCCCTTTTAAATCCATTGAAATTACTTGGCAGCAAATTCCATAAGAGAATTTAATGTGTTATTCAAAAAAAAAGAAAAAAGCAACTTTCTTTTCTGGGTCTTAAAATTTTTGCCAGTTTCATTGGGTAAATCACTGGCTGTCTTCCTAATTTAATGTATTTATAGGCATCTTGTGTTTTGTGTTTATATTTTTAGAACTGTATTGCTCAGTTTTATTAGTTTTTGTTGTTTGTTAGATTATTGCTTTACCTTAGTATTGCCAGAATTCGTTCTCTTGACAATAAGAGCTCCACATTTGAAATGAATCTTTGCTTTTTATAGCTTTTTCTGATTCTGCTAATTAAACATGCTGGCATCTGTTGGACTTCGTCATATATTTTCTAACTTAGAATGTATTTTCTAGCTGAGTGCTTGTTAGTGTGGTCTTGGTTTCCTTAAAATGCCTTGGAAAAAATGAACCTTTTGACCCTTTCGCTTTAACTAGTTTGCCCATGCCTTGGAAATTTAATATGAAATTAAATGTGTCTGCAGTTGAGAATTTTTCCTCTTAATATGCATCCAACAGTCTAACATTGCTTGCATTCCTGGTCAGGTGCAGGGTACCACCTCAATTGTCATCTGTTACCTTCCCCTTTTTAGTTACCATGACTATCTATTCTGTGGCCCAGCCTTTTATTATACATTTGCGACACAACTCAAACATTCACTTACCCAGCGATCATAAGGTTACTTGATGTTCTATTCATCGATATGGTTTTTTTTCCTGACATAGTTCAGCTTGCAGAAGAAACCACAGAAAAACATTGGTATATTATTGTTATTCAAATATTTCAGCATTTTAGTTCACTATTTCAACAGATCGGCATTTGTAATTAAGATGCCCATGTAGACAACCTGTGAAGGATAACTCTCTATTTAACAACATCCACTCCCAGTCCAGATTTCAGAACGGATAGTAAGGACACACAAAGCTTTAGCATCTCGACTGCAGCTGGAACAAATAACATATACCCAGTTTTTAAATGTGCATCTAAGCCGCCACATGAAAATATTCCACACCTAGGTATTGGGTTTGTGTGCCTTTTTTCCTTATGACAGGTTGCGTGAAGTAAGCCTTTTGTTTTCACCGAAGAAAAATGTAATTCCTGCATAATAAAATGTAAGGATAGAGAGAAAGTGGTTTGAGCAATGGGGCTGAGACTGCAAAAGATTGCAGAAAACCTTTCTTAAATACAGTTGCCCTTATTAACACCTGAAACATTCCTTTTGTGAAACCAAAGTTAATTAACAGAAACACAAAATACACAGTTATGGTTGCTATTAAGTCTAATAATATTTCTTCACTGAAAGATTGGGTAGGTGGGTTTGTTTGTTTTTTGCCATTTTCTAGTCACAGTTATTTCTGAGCTAAAACAAAACAAAACTCCCCAGATAATATACTTTGGGGATGTATATATCCCTGAATACCCATGGATTCAGTTCTAGATTTCTGTAATCCTTTAAGCCATGTACTGTACTATTGTTTTTAGGGTGACTTTCTTCAGAAAAGGCCCAGAAAGTTGTTTGTTTAGAATCCTTGTAATCTGAATAAAAATGAGCAAATTTATTTATTTATTTGGCTATACATAGCTAAAAGAATAAGATAATGTCTCTGAATATTTCTTAAACTTCCATAGGCTGCAAAAGTAGTCCCAAACCATCTTTATGGGCATAATAAACATGCTAAATTATTTGTCATTTATGAGTAGCCAAATTAATTTCTTGTAAAATTTATTTACCTAAAGCTAGATTATAAATCCAAAGAAATTTATGGGACAGCTATCTGATGTTGTAACTACCTATATTCAAAAACGTTCTCTGTGCAAATTTGGACTAGAGGAAATGGACAAGATTGGTGAAGAGAGTGAGCTCTAGTTATCTTTGTTACATTAAAACTAGAACTAGCAGTTGTATTAAGCTTTAGCAGTGTCTTGTTTTAGACAAATTATTTAATTTACATGCTATGGGTACAGGGATGGGTTCTAACTTACCTCGCTGACGGTTCGCTGTTTCCCATGCTGCGGGCACATGCCTCGTGGGCACGCACATGCACAGTAGAAAAAAAATCTGAGAAATTCAAAAAAAAAGGCCGAAAACAAGATAGCGACGCATGCGCAGTGCTGGAAACTCAGCTTCTGCACATGAGCAGAAGAAGAAAAAAACTGGGGGGAAAATTTCCCCAAAAGAAAATTCAAAAAAAAAATGGCGGCGTCCATAGACCAGAACCGGTTCCGTGATGTCACCAGCGGCCTACTACCTACTCAGTAGAACTGGTCTGAACCGGTAGGAACCCGCCTCTGTATGGGTAGACTTCAAGAATCTTTAATTCTTCTGAGATGTGATCTATTTATGGCAGTATATCTGCTTTGCATGCAAAAAAAATCTAGTTTCATTCTCCTGCATCTTCAGATAGTGATGAAAACCCTGACAATACTGACAATGTGTTAGATGAATCAGAATAAGGCAGAATAAACTCCAAACCCTGAATATAATGTGTTTATTCTTCTATGTGGGAAAGACTTTTTACCAGTGGATTTACTAATAACCTTATTAACTTTCAGTTAAATGAAAAGTTGGTAAGATGGATTTTGAAAAACCAAGCAGAGACAAAGGAAGGACACAGCATTCAACACTAAAATTTATTTTTCATGGTATAAAGCAGGTGGAGCACTTAGTCTTTCCTGAAAAGCTGGAAGCTACTTTGCAAACCTACCTGCCCCCCTTGTCTTTAAGATACCGAAAATAATTGCAAACAACAATTTCAATTACGTTCACTGTCTTGTCAGAATTTATATACAAAGCATAATAGTATAGTAAAGTATTTCCTCATTTAAACTAATTATCATTAATGTTTGAAAATGTTGCCAATCCAATTTGCAAAATAGTTTCCTGTAAACCAAGATTCAAGAAAAGCTTACTTATGAATTTTGATCCATTCAGTACTTCTATTCAACAAGTAATTATTCCTGAATAAAGCGGGGCTATTACATTGAAAGAATTGGGGAAGGGCAAGGAATTACGGGAAGTCTTTAAATGTACTGGCTCCCAATATGTTTTGAGATATAATTAAAGATGCTAGTTATTGCTTACAAAGCCCATCATGGCCCAGGACTGTAATATTTGCAGGACTGCCTGACTATTTCTGCTCATTCCACATGGTCTCACGGGATGGGCATATTCCAGGCTCAATCTTGCTGTAATGTTATCTGATGGGACCTGGGGGACCAGCCTTTTCTGATGCAGTGCCTGCCCTTTCAAACAATTTCCCCCCTGAGACTTGGATAGCCCTGACCCTGTTAGCCTTCAGGAAAGCTTTACAAAATCAACTTTTCCCAGGGTATTGGCCCAGGATAATAGATGAGCCCAACGTCTGAGAAACGGAATGTATGATTGGTGATCCCCATCTCTATGTGGTTGTTATGTTGGCTTATGTGTTTTATTTTGGGTTATCGTTTTTATTTGCAATATTCTTTGGGCGGCTTTATTTCATGTGTGCTGCCCAGAGTCATGATTATATGAGTTGGGAAGCTATATACATCTTCTAAGTAAATAAATAAATGAAAGGTCACAAAGAGTACAAGTTTTAAAATAAAAATGCATAGAAAGTCCTGCTACATGTTGCTTTGGTGGGTTTCTCTAAAAGTGGCTTTTCATACTTACTGTAGCCTCTCCTAAATATCCAAAATGGCTGATATATTTCTCCAGACATGAACTATACTAGCAGATTCCATTAGGACTTAGCAATTATATTTAAGTAAAAATAATGATTATAATTTTTAAAAATGTATTCCAATGGTACTTTCCCCCCCCCCATTATAAGAAGTCATGGGTAGTCCTCATTTAAAAAAAATATTACATACAGTTTTAAGAAAACTCTGGTGTAAGTTCATATTTTTTCAATGATCACAGGAAATTCTGGGTATATGCTACCTGTCAATCCTGAAGCCACTTTGGAGCTCTGAGAATGGGAGAGAGGAATAGAGATAATTGGGGAGTTATAGCCAAAATAAAATTCTTTCTCCTGGGAACCAAGAACATTCTCACTAGGTGCTGGGGAGACATGGACTGAAATCAACTGGAGTTGGGACTGTTTATTTTTATTTATTTATTTATTTATTTATTTCATCAAGCATTTATAAGATAACATATAATTATAAACATGATTATGAATACATGAAATGAATATGAATAAAAGGGAACATTAGGACAGGGACAGTAGGCATGTTGGTGCACTTATGCACGCCCCTTATAGACCTCTTAGGAATGGGGTGAGGTTGACAGTGGACAGTCTAAGGTTAAAAGTTTGGGGGTTTGGGGAAGAAACCACCGAGTCAGGTAGTGCATTCCAGGCATTGACCACTCTGTTGCTGAAGTCGTATTTTCTGCAATTGAGTTTGGAGCGGTT
>JANHFT010001946.1:447969-470304 GCA_032467955.1 Pseudoxenodon macrops | reverse complement strand
GATGAAGTTATCCCATGGCTGGAGGCTACCTCAACCCTACGAGAAGGAGCGTATCAGGTAGGACCAACGCCCCTTCTATAGAGTAGGTAGTAAGCCTCTGGTGACATCACGGAACCGGTTCTGGTCCATCTTTTTTTTTGGAAAAAAATGTTGTTTACATTTTTTGGTGTTTTTTCTTCTTCTGCACATGTGCAGAAGCCAAGTTTCCAGCACTGCGTATGTGTGGCCATCTTGTTTTTGTCCTTTTTTGGTATTTTTTTATGCTGTGCATGTGTGTGCGTGCTTTGCACGTGCGTGCCCACAAGGCACAGCCACGCGGCGTGGGAGGAAGCAAACCAGCGGTGAGGTAAGTTAGAACCAACCCCTGGCTTGCTTGCTTATTTGAAGACACATTTCTGTGCCATGTTGTGGCCTACAAGACAGTTCACAAAATGAAATACCATACAACTAATTTAAAAAATAACAAAGTTAAAGCAGAAAGGTAAAGATCAAGTTTTTTTTTTAAAGGGGAGGGCATTATGGAATAATCTCTCCAAGTAGTTTCCTTTCATGAGAAAATGGATTGAGCACATCTGGTCGATGTGCCTGGGAAGTACCTCAAATGTAAGATAAAGTTCAAGGTGTAGCTGAGATTCTACAATAGTTCTCTCCCATTTTGTTTATATAAATTTATTTGTATAAACTCATGAGTTATATTTGAATGTGAGAGTAGAAGAAGCGCATTGTTCAAAGCTATTCAGTGTCTACTTAATATTGTAATATTGCAAAAAGGAAACTGCAGTCAAGATCTAATATGACATGTTTTGTGGTTTATACATAATACATCTGATTGTTGAGAGGACAATCTTGTACCTTTTTCAAGTTTTGAGTTAAATATTTATTAATTGAATATATATGCTTGGTTATATTTAGACATTTCAGTTTTGTAAACCTTTAAATTCATTCTTCCATTGAAATCTAATCTTCCTATTCAGCACTATGGGTGGTTGATTATGTGCCCTCAATTCAGTGTCAACTAATAGTGTCCACCTAGCTAGATTTTCTCCAGAAGGATCTATTCCCTACATTACTCCTTCAGACAATGATTCTGTGGACGTGGCTTTGTGGGCGTAGTGTTGGTTGGTGGACGTGGCTTAGTGCGTGTGGCAGGGGAAGGATTTTGCAAAATCTCCATTCCCTCCCCACTCTGGTGCCAGCCAGAGATGGTATTTGCTGGTTCTCCGAACTACTCAAAATTTCCGCTACCGGTTCTTCAGAACCTGTCAGAATCTGCTGGATTTCACCCCTGCCTTCAAATCTTTCACTCATGCATCCCTTTCAACTATAATTGAGGCAATTCATCTTGCTGTTCATTGTCCTTCTCTTTCTTTCCATATTTCTCAGCATGATAGACTTCTACAGAAAATTAAGCTTTCATATAATATCTCCAAAGTATGATAATTTTAGCCTGGTCATTTGTGTGTTAAGAGCTCTGAATTAATTGTTCAATAATTGATTTGTTTGTTTTGTTAGCTGTATTCTTCTGGTATCCACCGGAGAAAATTGCCTTAAATGTTACCTCTCTGTTATTCACTTTTATGCTAGCAGCACCTATTCATAAACTAAAAAGAAGGAATTTTGTACAAATAATTAGCTTCTATAATAATGCAATATTACAAAAGAATTCATTCAGACTCTATACAAAAAAATATAATACAAAATTGTTTGTCTGCCAGCCAGTAATTTCATGATACGTTGCTTTTAATTTTGTATTATTTTTATTCTAGTGTTGATATTTTGCAAGTGTCCCTTGGGTTGTTTTGAATGGGATATATATACAGTATGTTTAAATCAGTTAAACAGTTACATGTACCTATTTTTTTCTTCTGTGAATGAACTGATTGATGTAGCAAAGTAAGGACCGGATACATTTTTTCAATTAATTACTCCTATTTATAACTAGACTTTAATCAATGTTATCAGCCTGAGAAATCATATCAGATCTAAGCTTTGCTTTGCTATGCTTTTTTCTACACTTTCAGATAATCCCATTTGACTAAGATAATGTGCACAGGAAAAGCCTAGCACATACAAAAGGAAAATCAAATAATTTTCTGACTGGGCACAAGGAGTTCCAGGCAGTGTCACCTTGGATTTGGCACAGCCTGCTGGTGTAAAGCTGGTGATGTGGGTTTTTCCCCCCCAGAATTGCCAACCATTTATGAAAGAGTGCCTTCTATTCTTCCTTTGAATGGACCTTCTGCTGTCTTAATCCCATATGGAAAAGCTACTTGTCATCTGGCTCCTTGTGATTCACATTCAGTTAGAGAACTTTGAGATCCATAAAACAAAGCTTGACAACTGTAACAGCAATAGATATGTAGATATCATTCTCTTCTCTGTAAAATCTCAGAATCAACTTGGACGAGTTGTGAAGATTGTTTAGGCCTCTCTTTGTTTTTATCTCCCCCTCTCTCTGTTCTCTACAGATGAGCCATAAGGGAAGATATTGCTGTCAGTTCAAATATTTTCATTGGTAAAGTTATTGAAGAACAAGCAGTCTTCTTCTTCTTCTTCCTCTTCCTCTTCTTCTTCTTCCTCCTCTTCCTCTTCTTCTTCTTCTTCTTCTTCTTCCTCTTCCTCTTCCTCTTCTTTTTCTTCCTAGCGTATTCCCACAAGCTCAGGGTCCGCGTTTTGGAGTACAAGCAGAAATGGGTAGAAAATTAACCAAATAATTAAGACTTCTGATTCAAGCAAAGCAAGGAGATTCTGGCCTAGTTCCCCAGGAGATCAAAGCTTGTTTTTTGCAGAGGCAATGTTTAAATATATTGATAAAAGAGGGAGGCTCATCAAAGGCAGAGGAATGTTTATGATTTCCCTTTTAATTTACTTTGATACCTTATGTGCCCTCATTATGCGCTGAGTCATAGGGCCTTCTGTGATTCACATTAAAAGTGAAACAGAATTGAACAGGTCTCTGCAATGTTCTCCCAGCGGCTGCCTTCAAGTCCACTTAATCCTTTGGCCAAAACGGTTAAGATGCAAACACCTCCCAAGTTTGTTACATCATCTATGCCCTTTAGCAGAAGATAATGATGTTTCCCTTATTCTCTCTTCTCTCCTTTCTTGTCTATTCAGATAGTCCTCCCTTGTCAACTGCCTCATTCACCAACTGTTTAAAGTGGAGTTAAAAAATAGGTTTGCAACTGATCTTCAAGCTTGTGACTGTCACAATTTTCCTACAGTCACCTGATTGCCATTTGGGAGCTTTACAACTGTCATGCATTTATGACATTTACTGAGTCCCCTGGTCACATGATTTCCGTTTGCAAGCTTCACTGCCAGGTTCTGGACAAGTAGTCGATGGAGAAGCTGGTGGTGAAACTGTAAGTTGCAGTCATGTGATGCCTCACTTTTTCTCTATTAAAATAATTTTATTCAAATTTCCAGATGCAAAGATAAAATACTAATATAAAGTAAGAAAAATATTAAAAAGAAAGAAAAAGAGAAGTGCAGAGAGATAGGGAAAAAAATTGCAGACATTAAATAAGGCCTACCTGTACTACTTCATAAGATAGCTAGAGTGTACAACTCTACTGTTACTGTTTTATTTTCATATTGTTTTATCTCACCTAAAAATCTCTTAATTTGAGAATTTTTTTACTTTGACATCTACATTCTAATGTTTAGTGAGAAATCTTCCAGATCAAATGCTTTATAGGCTTTGACCATGTATGTGTATTCAGATTTTGTTCTGTATCTGTTACAATACATTCCTGAGACATATACTATATTTAGGAAAGCTAGATCAACAAGATTTTTTTCCCTTTGTTTTTGCATACTAGTAGAAACTCCGTGCCACACATCTGATGCTGGTAGTAAACCTTTTCATTGCTCTGCCTGCCCCTCATACATCCATGGCAGGGGTGGGTTGTGGATCGTTTTGCTGCTGGTTTGTTCAGGGTCACGTGAGTGTGCGTGCGCTCAGCAATCAAAAAATAGCTTCCAAAATGGTGGCGCCCACAGATACACCAAAGGAACCAGCTCCATGACGTCATCGCCGAGTTACTACCAGTTCTAAAGAACCAGTTAGAACCGGTAGGAACCCACCTCTGATCCATGGATTCTAGAAACTTATCAGTTTGGATTATGGCTGAAAGCCTCCCCAAATTTGTCATTCTAAACTCAGATTATATATTTTCTGCACATTGTTCTTACATTAAACATTTCAGGAATGGTTTTGCTTCAAATGGCTGGAGGGAAACCAGTATTTGAGATCTACAAACTACTTTTAAGTTAGTCTGCAGATTTTTAGTCTCGTGAGATGAGTTAATCAAGGCAGACTATTGTTTTAAACTGTGCAATAGTTGCAGATTTATCAGAATTTGGACAACTCTCCAAGTAGATTGAAAGTCATGCTTGCCATGGGAGGTAATTCTCAGCTGGTAGAATTGTAAGCCGAAAGCCAAGCCTAGGAGGGGGGTATTTTTTAGACAAATTAAACACTGTATTTTTGTTTGCTCAAAAATCCACATGCTGATATTTGGCCTTTTTGTACTATGCCTTACATTTCTGTGATAAATAAAGCAGGCAGAGCCAGAGGCAGCTGCAGGAATTTGGAGACGGGGAACGGAGAGAGAGAAACTTTATTTGGAGCTGTGTTAAAATGTTTTTTTTTTATCCAGCAGTTCTTCCCTCCTCTCTTTTAATTTGTTGACTTTATAATGCACCTCTTAAACTAATGTTGTATTGTCAGTACATAGACAGCATTGTTCTGCTGCCCATCCTAGGTAACTTCTAGGCAAACAAGGCTAATAAATGAATACATTTTATAAGTTGATATCCTTCAAAAAAAATCAATGTAACTGGAGTCCTCTTTTCATAAACTTTTCAGAGAAAAATGGATGTGACAGCACTTTGCTTTACTAAAACAATATGGCAATGGAAAAATCAAACAGGACCATTAGATAGAGGGAAATGTAAAAGTATGGTTGGCTGCATTCATCACATTAAAAACTATAATTAACAATATAACAGAATGGCAGACTTGGAAAGGACCTTGGAGGTCATCTAGTCCAACCCTGCTCAGGCAGGAAGCCCTATACCATTTCAGACAAAGAAGCACATTCCAAGAAGACTTGGGAGGTTAACTCTTACATTAGTGTTAAAATCACACTGTTATCTTTTGTAGCTAAGAGGACTTGATAGGCCAACCTTCAGTGGCTGCTCAGAATGGTTTCTAGTACTGTACCATAATCTACATTTTGTGCACATATTTCATCTTTTCCTCCTCCTTGAAGGAGGAGTGGAAGAAGTGAAGGATGAACAAAGACTACAATTCTGGACTTGATCTCTCCATTCTTTGAATTAATTAGATAATTGTGCACTAAACCCTCCAAATACTTGCATAAAGAGCCAGATTTTTTTTTAAAAAAAAAAACAATGTTCAGTCCTCAGCATCTCTAGGTAGGGGACTCAAAAATATTTCTGTTACAAAATTCTGGAAAGCATCTGCCAGTATGTTTTAAGAACAATGGACCAATGCTTTGATGTTTCTTAGAAATGGCCTAGAATTTAAGAGCCTGGATCCCAATAATGTTAAATACTGCAGAATGTAAATACTGCAGTTTCGGAAAACTAATAATCTATGTTTTTCTCACTGATGGCATTTCTTGGGAGTTCGTTAATGCAAACATGTACTCCAGAAAAATATTTTTTTCCCCTAGGAACTATTGCTATGATGCTTTCTCGCAACATGAAACAAATAAGATTTGCCCACAAGAATTCATCTCAGCTCTCGAGCTCATTTCTGCTCAGCTGAGCCAAATATTTATTTCATAGAATACAAATCAATGGCCTTCCTGCTTCAGGATATCATGTGCATTCCACTTCATGCTCATTTCAGTACTGTTTCAGGAGTTTGCACGATATAGGTAGTCTTCGCCTAATTATGGTGATTGGGACTGGAATTTCCATCACTAAGCAATGCAGTCATAAAATGTGACATCACATGATCATTGTCCCATTTTGGCCATTGTTGGACAAAAATCATGGGTTGTTAAGCGAAGACCTCATGTGACTGGGTCTTGCAACTTCCTGCCACCATCCTTCAAGCAAAGTCAATGGAGAATCTGGCTGGAAGTTGTAAATCCCAGGTAGATCACAAGCAGGCCAGAGGGTTGGTCAGTACCATGGAGTGGAGTGAAGGGGTGCTGTGTGGAAGCTGGGGATGTTGGTGCAGTGTTCAGAAAGTGCATGTGAGCTGGAGATGCAGTGCTACAAAGTAAACACAGACTGTGGTAAATAAAAAAGAAAGAAATGAGAGTTATGTGCAACCTTTCCTGTCAGCTTCTTGGTTAATTTTACTTGTAGGAAGCTGTCAGAGAAGGTCACAAATGGAGATGACATGATCATAGGATCCTGCAACTGTTATAAATTTGAGCCAATTGCCATGTTCCTGGATCACAATCACATGACTGCAAGGGTGTTGCAATGACCGGAACCTACAACCGGTATAAGTAGCATTCATTCCACTCCATCACAACTTCAGATAATTACTAAACAAATGGTTGCTATCCAAGGACTACCTTTAATATCATTACTTTTTTATCTGAACCTTTTCTGCTTCTTACTAGAGTTCTGACAAAGTCACATCCTTTGGGCAGACGTGCAAGAGCAGTGCAATGAGTGTATACGATGTAATGTTTAAGGTATTGGTTTAGGATTAGGAGACCCAGGTTCCAATTCATCCTCAACCAGGGAACCATGAAAAGTCCCTGAGCTACCTTGGACTCTCCACCCAGCCTACCTCACAGTGCTGCTGACATGGAAATAAAATGAAGGAAGATCCCTTGTAAACCCTTGAAGCCTTGAAGGAAAGGCAAGAAGTAATTCTAACAAAGAAACAAGCACAAAGTATAGGCCACCATGCTGTTCTTCCATCTTTGTGAAAAAACAAGAGTTACAGATGTATATTTTACACAGCTGAGATCTTCACCAGCCCTCCTTTGGTTCAGTTCACTCTACTGATACTTTTCAGTTGCCCGTTGTTTTAATCAGTGTTTACATTTGTCCTAAAATACTTTTTCACCTGCACTAAAATTATTAAGGTAGACTTGTACAATCAAATTATATACTGGATTAAGTAAAAACTTTTCACATAAAGCATAAAAATATAAAAAGCACTGTGCTGGATTAGACTAAAGAACTGTTTGTCTGCTAGGTTGGCATCCATTCATTCACTCAATTAAATGGCCACCCAGTTGCATAAGAGTCTGAGCGGCTTATTTGATTAAATGTTTAACTTGTGTTTGGAATCTTTCTTTAAAAATATCTACAAAAATGTGGGTGTTTTTGTTTCCTGTTCATTTTAATAGTAAGGGATCTGGAAACCAAAATATATGAGGAAAAGTTGAAAGATCAGAATACGTTTAATGTACAGAAGAGATGGCTGGTGGGAGATGTGATTGCATTCTTTTGATATCTGAAGGCTTGTCACATTGAAAAGGAAGTGGCTATATTCTATATTGTGCAAGAGAGCAGAACTAGAATCAATAGTTTAAATCAAGCATGTCCAAATTTGGCAACTTTAATACTTCTAGACTTCAACTTCCAGAATTTCCCAGCCAGTCATTTCCACAAATCGTACAGTTGCCAAATTTGGAGAACCTTGGTTTAACTTTAATCTAAAAGGAAGTAAATTCAGGCTAGAAACCAGGAAGAATATCCTTAGTTCTTCAGAAGCTGAATAATCGTCTCTCAAAGATGCTTTAGTAGACACTGTGTATACCTGCATCTATCTTTTCTGCGCCCTGTAAAACTGTCCGATATTACCTTGTAGAAGGGCTTGGAATAAGCAACTGGAACAGCTCTGTTAGGAGAGTTATAATTATGAAACATTATTTTAGTTGCATGCTTTTTATAGAAATGCCTCTACAGATT
The DNA here is from genome assembly GCA_032467955.1 of Pseudoxenodon macrops. Classification (NCBI taxonomy): domain Eukaryota; kingdom Metazoa; phylum Chordata; class Lepidosauria; order Squamata; family Pseudoxenodontidae; genus Pseudoxenodon; species Pseudoxenodon macrops. Next base: position 462,384 of record JANHFT010001946.1, on the reverse strand, counting down.
CTGAAATTTTTGTTTAATGGAGCCCTTCAGAAAAAAGTTGAAGTGTTGTGCTGAACTCCCCTCTGGGTCTCCCTTCCCCTAATAGCAGTCATAAAATTGTGAACCATGAAGAAGTGGTTTCACATGGAAAGCTCCTTTCTTTCATATCTCATTTTCCATTTGTGACTCAACAACACTTCAGAACTACTTTCTCAAGAGATCACTTAAATTTCTTAGATACGCTCACTTTTCTTTCTCAGTAACATAACCAGTTATCAAGTGAAGAGGTAGATATGGAACCAGTGCATACACTTGAAAAACTATTTGGAAAAAAAATCTTTGAACCTCTCACAAATATAAGGAAATAGTCATTCAAGTCTCTGTGACTCTTAAAGCAGCAGAAATCTGAAAAGGGAGCTGTTTTAATGATAAGCAGAAAAGTAATTGAAGTACGCACAGCTAATATTTAATTTAATGCCCTACATTCTAACCACTTACATGACATGACAATGATCCTATTGGGCTCGGGTCCTCAGTTAGAATTGAGGAGTTTGGTTATGGGATGGGTGTCTCAGCAGTTTGGAAATTGCTACATTAATTTACAGGTGGCTGTTTCCGTTTTCTCCTAGAGAAAAGACGGGGATTCAGTTTGGAATAATCTACGTCTGACCTCTACATCAGGGGTGTCAAACTCACATCATCACAGCAGCGTCACATGATGTATTGGGATTTTTTTTCCTTCACTAAACCGGGGGAGGGTATAGCTAATGCATGATGCATCCAGCCCATGCATTGGCCATGCTCTACAGCATGACAGCCCTGCTCTACATCATGGACCTTAGTTAGACAATTTTATTGTGTTTCACATGGAATCTCTGATATCTGCTTCTCCAATACCCTCTCTAAATACTGAGATAGGGGATATGAATGTATGTTTTTCTTGTACATAATCCCCACAGTTAAAGCAGTTCTAAACTACCTGAAACCCTGAAGGCATTTGTATAGCAAATGATACACAGACTGCTAAGAAAATCTGAAAAGTGCATACTCTGGCATGCAAGAACCAGGCCCTGAGGAAATATCTATAGCTCATGATGTATACCAACATTGCAACATAGCACAGAGAGAACTAAGATGCATGTATGGAACACACTGTGAAATTCCATAAACTCTGGTGAAAGCACTGAAGCATTGCAGTCAGAAAAGGGGATCTTTGCTTCCAAAATGACAATTTAATATGCTAATTGTATGTATACATGTGTGCATACAGACATGTGCACATATGCCAACATCAGATTGAGATAGAGGCCTGCAAATGTGGAACATTTCGGATAATGTTTAATGTCATTTGGCCTCTAAGGGCTTTTACACAAAGTTGGGAGATCTTGTTTATTTGTCTCTCCTTCTTTATGATAGATACTTTACCTGCTGATATACATTTTTAAACTTGCTCTGGGTTGCTTTGTATTTATCTGAGCCACACGCTGTCCCTGGCATTGCCAGTCTCTATGGTCACCTAGTAAATTGCTATTTATTCTTCCTTTCTGATCAGATATGGCACAAGGACATTTACATCTGGCTCACCTGAATAGGGATATCCGAATGCAGCCTAGTTCTGCCTCACCTTTGGAAGGTCGGTCCCCGACTTCTGTGCATTACCGAAATGGCAACCAGCGCCGCTTTTCTATGGAGGTAACCTGCAAACTAATTGACAAGCTTTGCCCAGTGGCAGAAATGATGCTGATGGAGTTCTGGGAGATGCCTCCTCCTCCCCTTAAACATAGCAAGATAAATTTGAAAGCTTGACACCGAAGGGAGCTGACCTCAAATATCAGTGGCCTTTCTGGTTTTCCCTTAACATTTGGTGTATTTTGTTATATAATAATTGTGTATATGTTCAAGTCTAGATGCTGCTCCCACAACAGCTAATGCTAGATTTAACCTGGTATTTATTAAAGCTGTACTGTATCGTTTCGTAGTTGGATCCCACTATACAGTTTGGAAGATCTTCTCATATGCGATGTGTTATTTTTCTTCTCAGGATGTCAGCAAGCGTCTATCTCTGCCCATGGATATTAATCTGCCCCCAGAATTCCTCCAAAAACTAGAAATGGAAAATCCAGAGATTTCTAAGCCTCTCAGCAGGACGTCACGGCGGGCATCTCTGGTGAGTCTCAAGAACTCTAGAGGTTCCACAGTTTTGCCCAGAGTTTGTGTTTCGGTTGTAATGTCTTCAGACGGTACGTCATCACTGGAAACACTGGCTGGAGACTTGCTTAGAGCAGGGGTGTCAAACTCATGTCATCATGGCGGCATCACATGATGTATCGTGACTTTTTTCCCCTTCACTAAACTGGGCATGGGCGTGGCCAGCACGTGATGCATTCGGCCCGCAAGCCACGGCCCACAATGATACGCCTGGCTTAGAGTTTCTCTCAGTTCTTACAGTTTCAGCTTAACAGAAAAGATTTAAATGTTTTCACAGTAATGTAGCATAATGATTTTAATAGTTTTCCTTTCTGATATAGGTAGTTCTCATTGAGCAACTGACTCGTTTAGCTATCGTTCATAGTAATGACAGTGGTGAAAAAGTAACTTTGCAATCAGTCCTTCAATTTACGATCTTTGCAGGTCTGTAAATCCAAGGAAGGCTGAAGAAAAGAAGCACAATCACAGTTTCACTTAGTGACCACTTCACTTAATGACCAAGTTGCCAGTTCCAGTTGTGGCTGCTAAACAAAAACTGCCTGAAATTGAGTATCAGTTTCACCAAGAGATGAAAAATTCCAGTATTAATCCAGCTAATAACTCTTCTTTATTGAACTGAGAATGAAGTACTTCTTAAAATCTTCTTGTTATTGTTGTTGTTATTTAAAAATTGTGTCTTTACCACCACCTGCTGTTGAATAGTAAATATATTAAAATGGGAAATATGAACCAAGCATCTTTAATACTACCACATAGAAAACCTATTAGCAGCCTGAAAGGATTTATCCATGAATCTCTCATCTTCATTACAGCTATATATTGTTTTGCAAACATACGCCATATTTGCTGAATAAAATTCAACCTAAACATAATGTTACTTTTTCAAGCATTAAAATATTCTATTGGAATAGAGTCTGTAAGAGACCAAAGCCGTTTGTGCCTTCTAGTGCCACACAAAGGGTCAGGGGAATATCTGGCGAATTAGTCTGGTTACCTTGACTCCTGGATCAATATGTTTATATTTCATAAGCAAAGGAGAGAATCACCCAGGCAATCCTCACTTTTAATTGATGCATGTGCTGACCAAAGAGACCATTTGAGAAGTAAATATGAGAAATATTGCTTTGCTGCAAAACACCCCCAAGCAAAGACAGGAATGTGAGCAGTCTTGTTTTAAGCTCCACAGGGGGCAAGAAGCAAGCGATCTCCAGATTCTTGAAAATCAAAGAACTGGTTCTTACCAGCAATTGACTGGTGACTCTGCATGGTAACTGATGCTGAGCTGCAAGTTCAAGAACCTGTCTTCATTTATTTCCCAGAAAATTCATTTTAAGCAATACATTTTTTACAGCATGGTGATTGGTAAGCTTCTCCTGGAAATCAACCCAATGGGCTAGACTTCTTAATAGATATGCGTTGACCTGTGTTGTGAGTTTCTTAATGTTGCATTTTGTACTGATATTTCTCTCCTTTTTTTATGGTAGTCAGACATTGGGTTTGGCAAGATGGAAACCTATGTTAAACTGGAAAAGTTGGGGGAGGTAAGAATAATCTCAAAGAATGATCAGTCCCATCCATCATCCTTTGCAAGTTCCTATTGTATTTTTGTGATCATTTTTACTTTTGCAATCTGCTTTGGGAGACTGACATTTGACATATAGGAAGTCAAATGTTTTATCTGCAAAAATAAATAATTACCGTTGGGTACCTTGGAGCACATCAGACTACCTTCATTAGAGTTTGTTACATCCATTCCTTTATAGTTTCATATAACATATTTTCCTTTTATTCCCGCCTTTTGGCATTTATTCCTTTTATAGTCCAAGTTGCAGTACACATGCCATGCTTCTCACCAGATAATAAAAAGATTTTGACCTCTGCCACTCATCGTGTCCATTCAGAGTGTGCTTCCTAAATTAAATGCACTTTCCATATTAGAATGGACAGGAGGGGGGGAAATAGCAAAATTGGTTTTGTGGTCTGGTCTAGAAACTAGGAGACACTGAATTTTAGGCCCCCTTAAGAAAGAAAGATGGCTGAGTGGCCTTGGACCAGTCACTTCCTCTCAGCCCAACCTACCTCACAGGGTTTTTGTTTTGGGAAAATAGGAGAAGGAAGGAAGGAGTATTAGATATGTTCGCCACTTTAAGTTGACCAATTTTTTTTAATGTGTGGAAAAAAACCTAACAATAATAAATTAGATCCAGCCTTTCTGTGGAATTTGCTTGGCAAATGGGGACAAGGGAGAACTTTTTAAATTGAAATTTTAAAAAGTTTAAGAAAGTTTAAAAAGTTGAATTCCTTAAATTCAGGAAGCCCAGACTGAGAAAGTGAGAGATGTAAAATGTATTGCATTTTGCACTACTTACTATCATTGTTGCTTACTTCACAGGGCACTTATGCTACTGTATTTAAAGGACGCAGCAAACTCACCAAGAATCTTGTTGCGCTGAAGGAGATCAGGTTGGAGCATGAAGAAGGGGCACCTTGCACAGCTATACGAGAAGGTAAGATTTAAGCATGGGGTTTCCAGACCCCTGTTAACAACATATAGCAGCTTTTTTTTAGATCTATTCCTAAGAATTAATATGTTGTCAATTTTCCCTAACATGGTTCTTCCAGACGCCTTAGATTACATGTCCCATAATTTGTCCTCAAGTTTCCTGGGAATTATGTAACTGGTAGTCCAACCAATCTGTATGGATGAGCCTGTGATTCCAACTCACAGCTCCAACACTTTCAGATGATGTGTGATTGATACAACTATGCTTTGTCTTACAGTTTCCCTACTGAAGAATCTAAAGCATGCCAACATTGTGACTCTCCACGATATCATTCACACAAAATGCTCCCTCACTCTTGTTTTTGAATATCTGGTAAGTCGGCGGATCTCTTTCTAAGGGAACGTATGGCTGGCTAGGGCACCTTGCATGGTAGCTTGCCTGGAGTACATCAGTAACGTTCTGGGCGCTACTGAGGTTCTTGGCTTTCTTTTAACTCTTAGCTAATCAATAGCATCCATTAGAAAATGTTCTCTAGAGAATGTTCACTTATTGTTCTCGGATATTGTTTAATTGTACTCCAGGTAGCGCAGATAGCAATTTTGTTTACTCAGTCATAGTATGTACTCAGTCCATTTGCCAAGCCTTTTTAGAAAAGGTGAACAGAGTTGCCCTAAATAGTAATTGCAAATGATGTGTGCATAAGAGAAGACATTTTCTTAGCAGTAGCAAAATGTGGTTTAGAGTTGGGAAAACTTGAATTTTCTGAAACAGATGTGTTTATCAGGAAACATTTAAATAGCATCTGGATTGCGTAGGTTTGCTAGAAGAACTGCTTTTTATCTCCTGTTACAGTTACTTGTACCTGCATATTCATTTTACATGATTCAACAAATCTCTGAAAAGGTTGCATTGGTCAGAGTTGTATAATAAGCCTTACTATAATAATCTATGTTTTGTTGGAGGTAATAATTACAATAATTGCAAACATATATTGTTCTTCTGAAGTCCTGGGAAACATAATTTGATTTGCATTTTCTAATACTGAAGAAATTTGTGGGTGTTTCATTCCTCATAGCAAGTTATGCCCTCAGGACATGCTTATCTTTGCAGGACAGCGACCTGAAACAGTATCTGGATAACTGTGGGAATCTGATGAGCATGTACAATGTGAAGGTGAGTAGGAAGATAAATGGATGGAAAGATTGGCCTTTGCAAAGGCTTCTCTTGGAAAACAAACATATGAGAGAATTGTGCATCCCTTCTCTATTTGATGTTCTGGAAATATATTGGATTACTATTTGCATAATTCCCAACACTTGGTCCTTAGCATATCTGGAAGGCATCCGGTTCAGAAATCTGTAAAAACAATCTGTGAATGTTACCAATTATTTCTTCTCTGATCTTCTCTTGCTTCAAGATTTTCATGTTCCAGCTGCTTCGTGGTTTGTCCTACTGCCATCAGCATAAGATCCTACACAGAGATCTCAAGCCACAGAATTTGCTAATTAACGGAAAAGGAGAACTAAAACTTGCTGACTTTGGTAAGTTAGTGAATGAGACCATCTCCTTGGCTTTCAGAGTAATTATATTTATTTATTTATTTATGTATTTATTTTATTTTATTTGGCAAATTAATATGGCCACCCATCTCACATAATGTGACTCTGTGCAGCATACAAACACAGCAACAATTAAAACAACAGAGCCAATCTTAAAATACTGAACATAAATCAAAATAAAAGCAAAGAACATGGAAAATGATCAGCTAATATCATACTACCACCTAGCAGGTTCCCCATAGGTTCCCTAATTTGGGGTGGGGGGAATTAATCTGTTGGCCTTCGGAACAGGTATTTGTTTGTTTATTTGTTTATTGAATTTATATTGCCGCCTATTCGCTCATGGCAACTCAAGGTGGCTTACAGAATATAAAACCACATTTAAAACAATGAAAACTAACAAAAAGAATCAAATAAGTTAATATAGTACAAGATAACAAAATCACCTCCCACTCTCCCACCCCAGTGACAACAAATCACATGAGCCATTTAATGGGCTCCATCCTGCTCTGGGTTCCCCAGGCCCAGTGGCAGAACCAGGTCTTCAGCGCCTTCTGGAAGAGTATTACAGTGGGAGCCATTCTAATCTCTAGGGCAGGGGTCGGCAACCTTAAATGCTCAGAAAGCCATTTAGACTGGTTTCCCACAGAAAAGAAAACACCGGAAGCCACAAAACTCTTCCCATGCCTGACTACTTCCTGAGCAGCCACAAAACTTAGCATATATAGTTGAATTAAAGATTCTGTTTTCTTCTGAAATTTTACTTTTCTTGGATTTATCCATGGTTGGCCTACCGGAGGTCAAAAAGCTTAATTGTGCATTGGTGGGTGTCACACACTGGCAGTTGTGATGCATATTTTGAGCGACAGGGAGCCACAGCAGAGGGATGAAAGAGCCACATGCAGTTCCAGACCCGTGCGTTGCTGACCCCTGCTCTAGGGGAATGATGTTCCAGAAGAGAGGGAGTCACCACGGAGAAGACCCTTCTTCTGGGTCCCACCAGGGGTATCTCCCTCTGGGATGGGTCCTGCAACATTCCCTGCCTCCTCGCTCTGATGGGTCGGGTAGATGTGACCGACAAGAGACGGTCCCTCAAATAACCTGGTCCCAAGCCATTATGTTTTGATGGATGCTTTCAATATTAGGGTCATGCATCTCAAGAAACTTCCCCCTTTTTCTCTAATATTTTCCTGTATATTATTTACAAATAAACTAGACTTTTATCCAAGTTATGAGATTGTAAGAAACTTTTTTTTCCAGAAGCATCTTGTAGTTGTTCTGTTACTGAGAAAAAACTCCATTGAATTTAATGAATCTAGTTCTCTTAAGTGAAACAATCAAACTAAATAGCTCACGCATAACTGTGATGTCCACCACTGTTCTAAGCATTGAGTTATATAGGACTTTTCTTTGTAAAAACAGGTTTGTTTTTGTAAAACAAATATGGGTTTAATCTAAGTCTTGATTAATAGCTGCAGCTGAATCTCACGGGCATTTGTTTTATCCTCAGGTCTAGCCAGAGCCAAGTCTGTCCCAACAAAGACATATTCCAATGAAGTGGTCACATTATGGTACCGACCTCCTGATGTCCTACTAGGATCTACAGAATATTCCACTCCCATAGACATGTGGTAAGCATCTAATGCCTGTGCATGGGTGAAAATGATTGTTCTTCCTATAGCTCCTTTTAAATTAGAAAATCATAGTTTGGCTGCCTTCAATACATGCTTTTTCCAAATTCCACAGCATGCTGATGGCATAGCCTTTATAATGTTACAAACCATCTTCTAAATAAGATGGCAGTGCAGTTTGCAAGTACCCACTTAGCAGATGGAAGAAATTAGATTTTGGTGGCTCATTCTTTCATGCTCCTTGAAACTTCTCTTGTCTGGTTAGCAATTCAGTATGAAAAAATAATCACTCTTGCCTGATCTTCTGGGGTCATTCAGCATCCTTTTTGAGAGACTGAATTAATGAGAGGTAGACAAGGCAACCTAGGAGACAGCACATTGCTCCATTCGACTTCATGAAACTTCTCCTTTTAGGGGCGTGGGTTGCATACACTATGAAATGGTCACAGGACGTCCAATGTTCCCAGGATCCACTGTGAAAGAAGAACTTAATTTAATATTCAGAATGTTGGGTGAGTCTTCTTCATTCTGTTTCTGTATTGAACAGAAGATAATGCAATAAAAATTTTAAATGACAGTATATAAATTAGCAGGGAAGATTAGAGTATATGGAACTCTGCTCAAGAAGCAGTGCTATAGCAAGACAACCAGAGGTGGGTTCCTACCGGTTTGGACCGGTTCCATAGAACCATTAGTAACTTGGCCTGGTTTGCTGGAACTGGCAGTGACCCAGGCCTGCCACACCCCCGAGCCAGTTCTCTCGGGGATGTGTTTTTTGTAATACTGCACATGCGTGTGCGCAAAGCATGCACACATGGCACGTCCCTGAGCAAACCGGCAGTAGCAAGATCCGGAACCCACCTCTGAAGACAACCAAATGATTTTATTTTACCAAATAGGTACACTTGGGTAATTAATTTCATATTCGTGCTTTGTGCTCTCAAAACACATGAATATTATTATATAATGATATTATATAAGCAATTATTGACAGAGAAATAAAACAGAGATAAAAACTGCAGATATTGTGGAGTAAGAAAACATGGATGGCAGGAGTCACAGGGAAGGAGTTCTATTCTTCTTTTCAAAGAAGGCAGGTGCCATAGCAAAATGATGGATAAATTGGGAGGAGGGCACAATTTGTCAGACTCTTTGTGTGGTATTTTGTACTGAAAGGATCTGAGGATGGTAGAAATGGTAAATCCATAACCAAAACCATTACTATTAAATGTTAACCATGACTTATTATCAACCTGTGCTAATCTAGAACATATTTAGTGTTGCCAATCTAATGCAGTATTTTTCAACCTTGGTTATGTGAAGGCGTGTGGACTTCAACTCCTGGAATTCCCTAGCACATCTTCAAGTGCCAAGGTTGAATAACACTGGTCTACTGATTTCCTTGAATTTCTATATCGGCCTACCCTACAGAGGAATTTCTTAGTTTTGGTTTTATTATTTGAAAATGTTAGAGATCTAAATCCCATGATAGATAGATGCCACCTCATGCCATGCTACATGTGGATCTAGAAAAAGTGTTAATCCAATCCTTTTTTCTTTTCTTTTTTTGCAGGAACTCCTACCGAAGAATCTTGGCCAGGCATCACATCCAATGAGGAGTTCAAAGCTTACCAGTTCACACAATATCGAGCCCAACCCTTGATAAATCATGCACCCAGGTAAGAGGCCGAATCAAGGAGAGGCCAATTTATTATGGATCATAGCTGTTGTTTGCAAGTACTGCAAGGGGCAAAATATCAGCAGTCCTCTTAGAAATAACTAAAGAAAGAGACACAGAGAATAAATGATGATATACAGAACTGTTGGAAAAATTGGTTGATTGTCTGCACTGCCCTCAGTAAACACAGAGGAATTTTCTCTGTCCCAATGCAACATGTTTCATTCTTGTTTTCTGAACCAAGATTAAGGAAAAGAGGGGCTTTCTTTTCTGGAGCTGCCACTAGATGGCAGTAGTGCTTTGAATGTCAAACTGCAAAGGTAAAGGCTAGGCTTTTTTACTGCACTGTGTCATCTCTACTTTAAGAAAGAACTCAAATTGCCAACTGATAAAATGAATAATCTTTTTTAAGTAGCTTCTGCAGTCTGCTATCTTCCAGGCATATTGGACTACGGTTTCCACCATCACCACCTAATTCTGGGGCCATCCAGAATCCAAACTGGGGAAATTGATCTGGGTCATTTTTATTTGAAGCTTTTAACGAGAACTGGAGTCACACATTCAGGTGTTGATCCTGCAGTAAGAGCCAGCTGCTTGAAGAGTCCCCCAAATATAACAATGCTTTCTTCTCCTGCAGGCTGGACACAGAAGGAATTGACCTTTTGACAAGCCTCCTCCTGGTAAGTAACCTTGCCTGCTAAGCCAGATATCAGAAGTGCCACAGGCCAACCTCCAGATACTTCACCCCTATGTGCTGAAGGGATTCGATATCTTTGGTTTCCTCCAGTGGTTTGCTATGGGCGATTCAGACCTGTTTGGGCAAACTGGTAGTTCTGATAATCAGCTGGCCCCGCTCACTCGCCCCCACTCTATCCTCTCCTATATTTCCTTCTTTCTGGCCCAGCTGATTCGGGCGGCACAGCTGATTTACACACCTCTGCTGCTCTTCTTACGGAGGCTGCCTTAGAAAGTCAGCAGCTGAGCTTCAAATTGCTATATTTTGAACAGTGCGCACATGTGTTAGGTGCGCAAGCGCGCAAAGCGCGTGATCACCGAACCGGTTGTTAAACTAGTTGCACCCCACTATTAGTTTCCTCCATGGGAATTCATGGAGGGTCTGTGTATCCAAAGAAATCATCCCAGACCATTACTACTGCTGATCCCTTTGATTCTTCTAGTTGATAGTTTTTATTCTATAAGTGAAAGAAGCTAAGGTTGTTAGTGCTGAAGTGCTATAAATGGATGCTGAAAATAGTAGTGCTGGACTCTCCTCATTTTGACCTTTTGTGGTCACCAAATAAGCTTTGTCTGAATATGATTTTATTTTATCAAATTGTTTCTGAAGCACGAATACCGGTAATTATAAAGGAAGTTTAAAGGAAGAACCCATGTCACACAAGGCAAATTGATTATAGTCCTGTTTCAGAGTAAATATGATTACAGTGATATTCCAAATCCTAAATCAGGTTAGCAATCATCTTAAGAAATATATTTGTTTGATTTTTCTGGTGAATTTTAAACATTTCTCCTGATTTTCCTGAGTAATTTCACAAAGCTGCATCATCATGCTGCATTCTCAGCCTTTCCTTCTTCCTGATATTTGAATGATCTTCTCCAAATCACTGTTTCTAAATGTTCTTGCTTCACATTGAAGAAGACAAAAAACAGCCCTTTAAAATGCACTGTGGATGGTGATGATTCCATAGCTAGGTCTTTATTTTTCATTATTTATGCAAAAGAAGCCATGTTGAACAATTAAGGAAAATATTTTATAAACATCAGTTGCAAAATTCTTTCAGGCTAAATATTAATCAGCGTGTATGTGGGGGGTATGGCAACGCATGTGTAGGAAGGGCTGAAAACGACCCAGAGAATGCTAAACCCCAAACTCTGAATTTAGGCAGTCTTAAACTAAATCATAGGAAGCTGTTGCCAGTTGAATTTGATTGGTTTCTAAATCTTATGCAGGTTTCAGGTTGTACCTAAAAATGTTAAAAGAGGAAAACAGCTGATGGCTAGTTCCCACTTAATAAATATCTATTACAATATTTATAGCCCATCCCAATTCTAATGTGGTTCATGTGGGATGCAAAAAAAATAGGAAAAAGGAAAATATATATGAAAAGCAAATACTAGCAAAGAATATGATACATCCCAGATTGCCTTAGAAGCAAACAGGTTAATCTAAGGGCCAAACATGCCTTGAAATAAAATTGCTTTGATCTATTCATGGATCTGTTCCAGCAAGGTTGGAGTCCTCTTTATCTGTGGGAGGGAGGGTATTCCAAGAAGGAAGACCACCACTGAGAAGGCCTGGCACCTGGCTCATGCCCTATAAAATTTACAACCTGCAACATACTCTCTGTGACCAGATAGATGGGCAGATTTGATTCACAGGGGTGTCCAACTGGCGGCCCATGGGCTAGATGAGTCACGCATAGGCCACGCCCACTCCAGCTCCGCAAAGGGAAAAAACATCACGTGACGGCAACGTGACGCAACGAGTTTTAAACCCATGCGGTAAAGCATTGCCTGGTTTATCCCAATGCTGCATCATGAGGGGCTTTAAGGTTGCATTGAATTGCACCTGAAAGCCAGCTGATAACTAATACAGCAACTTCAAAAGAGGTATTGTTCTGGCCTGACAGGGTTGTCCCATCAAAAACCATTGCACTTCATACCAGCTGCAGCTTCTGGATCATCTCCAAAGGCAACTCTACATGGCATGGGTAGCCGTACTACTGCTATTACAGTGGTGAGCATGGTGTGAGTGATCATCATCAATGAGTTATGGTCTAACTGGCACACCAGCCAAAGCTGGGCAGTAGCTCCCCTTGCCCATATCTGCTGCCTGGTGTTTAAGCAGGATCTGAGAATCTTGGAGAACTCATGAATCAACTCTTTCAGAGAGATTATGACACCTTCAGGAGTAACTATCAGAGTCAGTATTATAAGATAGCAAACTGTCCTGGAGGAATTGAATCTGAACTGCTAAAGAGGTATCCTATGGTTTTTTTTAATCAATAGGTATATTAGGCTACAAAATCATTTGAAACCAAGCTAGGATAGCATTACCTAGTGCTCAGAAGATATTTCGATTCTCAAGTGGAACATACTGTACATCTGTTTTAGCTTGGCAGTGGTATATTTGAGTACTCCAAAGGCCAAAAACTACTTTGAATTGAATCATTTATTCATAGTAGTAACTGTCAAATGCACAAGCGCCACAGTATGCAACTCAGAACAGGCCTGGCATACAGCATTACAATACCGATATTGAGGCTGAGACCATTGGGAACATAATTCATTTGTCAGCCTTGCCATGTGGATATAGTAGTTTTACCCCAGCTTTCAGGCATATATAGCATAAGTAAAAATGACATGGCTGGCAAATTCAGATCAAAATAATTGCTATTACTTCATGCTGTGGCAAAGATGGAGTAGAATGAGGTTTATCCAGAATGATGCTACTTTAACCATCAAGTTTCAAGATTGCACTACACAGCACTTCTGGATCTTAGTCAACTAGCCCTGTTTTACAGATATTATAAGAGATGAAATCAGTTTAATAATCCCAGTAGAACTGGGGAATACAGTTTGGAGCTCCCATCAGAACCAATAATGCCACTGTAATTGGCCAGGAAACAAGCAACTCAAATGATAAGATTGGCAGCTTCAGAAAAACAGAAATTGCTGGTTTACTTTAATAGTAAACCAGTCCTCAAAAGATTTCTGCAAAGGAACATAAAATGTCTAATCATTCCAGTGAACAGGCATAAATGTTCCTCCATTCTAAGTCTGATCTATGATTCTACCAAGTCTCAGATTTGTTGATTATTGTTTTGTTTTGCTTTGTTCTGTTTCTGCTGCCAAGATTCTTTTGTCCTGTTCTGGCTTTTGTAGGACATGTTGTTTGGCTGTGCAGTAATTGCTTGACTTCCCCATACTGAGCCAAAACTAAAATAAAATCATACATTTTCTAAGGTACAATTGTTTTGCATGACTGCAGACTGAAGAAACCAGGCAGGATGCAATTTTGCAGAAGAATTTGGGGGTCATAGGTTTGACAGACTTAAAACCTGTCCAACCTGTACAACACCTCCACTAAATTCCAAAGGACATTAGGAAAATTGTAATGTTAGCAAAATAATGCTTCATTTTATATTTTCTAGTAATAGTTTGCATCTGCCATCATGCTGTTCAACCAATCATTTATGATTCAATTATTTTAAAACTCTGCAGCCACACAATGAATCAGCATCTGGGAACAATGTATAAAATCACTGTACAAATGTGGACTCAAGTCTTTTTTCCCCTCAAGTATGAAGCCAGACAACGTATCTCTGCTGAATCAGCTCTACGACATCCCTACTTTATGATCTTAGATGAAGAAGTCCACCTCCTTCCTGAGAGTAAGCATACAATGGGAACATTGTGACATAAGATGACTTCATAATAGTTCCACAGTGTGAATGAAGACAATTGTTTTGTATCAAACCTAAGCCCTTTCCCTGATCACATTTTAAAGCACCTTTTACTTCAAGCAATTAGTCACAGTAAAGTTTTAGAAGTATCATACCGGTAGTCCCCAGCTTACAGCAGTTCATTTAGTAACCGTTCAAAGTTACAACAGCATTGAAAAAAGCAGCTTATGACCATTTTTCACAGTTACAACCTTTGCAGCATCCCCATGATCATGTGATCAAAATTCAGATGCTTGGCAACGGGTTCATACTTACGGACGTTGCTGTGTCCTGGGGGTCATGTGATTCCCTTTTGTGACCTTGTCACAAGCAATGTCCATGTGGAAGCCAGATTCACTTAACAACCGGGTTACTAACTTATCGACTGCAGTG
>JANHFT010001946.1:436929-447869 GCA_032467955.1 Pseudoxenodon macrops | reverse complement strand
GCAGTCGTAAGTGGGAGGAGATGGTAATAGGAATAATGAGAAGTCTAATAGTAACAGTAATGCAGTCTTAGTAAGTATACTAGTAAGTATACTTACTAAGTATGACAATTTTTCACAGTTACGACCTTTGCAGCATCCCCATGATCATGTGATCAAAATTCAGATGCTTGGCAACAGGTTCATACTTACGGTCGTTGCTGTGTCCCGGGGGTCATGTGATTCTCTTTTGTGATCTTGTCACAAGCAACGTCCATGCGGAAGCCAGATTCACTTAACAACCAGGTTACTAACTTATCAACTGCAGTGATTCACTTAACAACTGTGGCAAGAAAGATTGTAAAATGGGGCAAAACTCACTTAACAAATGTCTCACTTAACAACATTTGGGCTCCATTGTTGTCATAAGTCTTCCCTAACAAGAACTAAGAGATGGCTTGCTGGGTAGCACAGCTGATGGCTGCATTTTATTGTTTGTAGGTGTTTTGCTTTTCCCTGTCACTTTGAATATATCTGTTTTTTAGCCTCACAAAACCAGAGCCCAAGCATGCAAAATAAATGTGTAAAATGTTTAAAAAGACAGAAGTGGGAGAAATAATATCCAAGAAATGCCATTTTTCAAGAGAGATAGGAAAATGGTACTACCAGAACTCTGGTAACATAAATAACATCCAGTGGATACCAGGAACACTAATCCAATCAGTCTTCTATAGCTGTACTTACTTGTAGGCATCCATCCACTGTAATCAATTGGGTCACATACACAGAATGAATCAGAATGGCAAGTCACCTCTAAGAGATCCAATCCATGACTTCTGTTTCCATTTCCTTCTCTTCTCTAGCTACCTCCATCTTCTCTTTGAAGGAAATTCAACTTCAAAAGGACCCTGGCTGCCGAGGCTCAAGTTTCCAGCATGTTGGTAGGTAACAACTTCTTGTGGAAAAAACAGTTTGACTGAAGGCTCTGCAGAAATCTTTTGTTTTCTAAGTGTTTCTGATACAGATTAAAACAGTGGAAAGCACTAGTTCATAGCAATCAACTATCCAAAGGTGTTCTAGGGATCAGGTCTCATGACATAGAGATGGTGGCCTAGTCTGTTGTTCTAAAAAATAATAGAGCATGTCTTTCTCATGTATATACCTTGCTAGTTGATCATTGATCATTCATAGGTTAAATAGCACACGATATAGCTCATAAAACCCAGGTAAATGGATATAAGGAATCCCAGAAGGTGGTGTATGTGGAAGTGAGAGATTTCTGGCCCTCCAAATGTTGCTGTAGTTTAACTTTCAGCGGACCCAGCCGCCATAGCAAGATAAATCAAACTAGAAGGTAAGATTTGACAATGTTTTTGCCAGAGGGCCTTGCTTATTTTGAAGGAGCCAGAGACAGGAACTAAACATTCTTCCCACATACTTTTTGGGGACACAACCAAACTAACTAGTGGTGTTTTTATTAATCATAGCCAGCATAAGTCCTGTATATGTCTTGTAGCATTCTTTGTATTTGAAAGTTGAAGACACTTTTTAAAGTATTACCACAAAATTCTGAGACTTGAGCTAGAGTCAAACAAGGCCTCAAATAAGAAAGCAAAGTTTTATGATGATTTTATGATTGGTATTATGGATACGTCAATAATATCAATGATAAAATGTGTATTATAACATATTAATTTCCATTCCTCCTACATATATAAAGTAGAGGAAGGAATCGTGATGTAATCTCCTTTTTTATCTCATCTTCCAAGCCACAGATTTTGGTCCATGGTCCTTAGATCATCTAATTTTTCTCCTTCCCTACTTCTACAGCTCGAGGAAAGAATAGGCGGCAAAGCATATTTTAAGGCTCTTTGTTCGTTCATCCAATCACTGAGAAGATGGAAGCACTAAGAAGAGAGAGGACCACTGGATCCCAGATAGTCCATCCCAGAAAAATAAGGGGTGGCATCTACTGTACAAGAGCTGTCTTGCAATCTCAGGCATGCAGTATAGCTATTTTTCAAAATTCCACCTCTTTTCTCCAGTGATAAAGGAAAAGAGAGACATTGTAAAGCCTCGGCCAGCTCCCAATCTTCATAGAGCAATTGGAATATGCCACCTGGGCAAGAATCTGCATCAGATGGTGAGTGGCCTCTGAAACAATGAGGCTACTGTTCTAGATGGAAGCATTCCAGTCATGGAACCCACATCCGCTTTGCTTCTTCAATGTCTTATCATAACCAATGTTTTGAATTCCATTATTTTACGCATCATGAGATGATTTCTATGATGTCTTTCGGATATGATGAGTATGAAGTAACAGTGGAAAGCACTGATTTTTATGCAACTCCTCCTCCCTCTGCCTTTAAACTGAAAAAAAGAAAAAAACATGGTTTAACAAGGGCAACTACAATAACAATTTAAGAATCTGTTTTCTTTGAGTTACCTTTGTGGTTTTTTTTTTCAGAAATGTTCTCAATTCGAGAAGATAAAAACATTCAGGAGAAAGGATGGAGTAAGGAAGGAACGTATTTTGATAGATTTTCTTAGGCCCTTAGTACTTACGCATAGCAAAGCGTATACTAAGTTTAAGTTTACTCACACAAGATTTCAACTAGCAGACCATGATTTAAATCAGTCATGTTCTCTAGATATGTTGAATCATAATTCCCACAATTTCCAGAAGTTAGGTACATATGAAAATTGGATTTCAGCAAAGGTAGGGAGCACCAGTTTGGAAGAAGCTGGTATAGGCTATATTTCATTAAATATATACCTCCTATTTTTAAGAATCTCTTTTTAACTTAGCATATTTATCAGAAACACACAGATATACAAAAGCTGAAATCAATTCATAAAAAAGATTAGACAGTACTTGAATCTTTAACTAGGTTGACTCTACAACTGAAAAAAAAACTTGATTTTTTTTTTGCTCTTTATACTTCTGTATTCCTGTACTGAATCATCTCAGTATGGTTGCTATATGAAGATACAATTGTTCTTTATTGTTTGTGCCTGTCACTACAGAAACATGCTTTAAAGCAGGAGTCCTCAAACTACGGCCCGCAGGTCAAAAATGGCCCGCCAAAGCCATTAATCCAGCCCACGCAGGACCACAAGGCTGCGCCACTCACATAGCCCCACCTACCTGCTGGCCCCCATCCACCTTCTGGAGGCTGAGGAGGCCAAAAACAGGCCTGTTTTTGGCTTCCCCAGCCTCCAGAGAGAGGGAGGGAGGGCGTGTGTAAGAGAGAGAGGCACACACACAAACAGAAGTCCCTGACACCCCCCCAAAGGCAGCAACATCCCTTCACTAACCTGCTTTGCACCCCAGGAGCATAACAAATTAAAATTTAATTTGTATGTATTGTTTAATGGACTGCTAAATTGAACACGCCCACCAGTCACATGACTACCTAGCAACAACCATCCAGCTTGTCCAGTGCCCCAACAGTCTGAGGGACCATGATTTGGCCCCCTATTAAAAAAGTTTGAGGAGCCCTGCTTTAAAGTCATAAAATATCATTGGTAAACATGCCACATCCTTGGTGACCCTGGTGCAAACGAAAAAAATCTACACTCCTATGTGCATTTATGTTTTCCTCAATATTATTATGCTAGCAAGCCAATTCCCTAGTAAGTATTTCAGATGAATCCCCTTAAATCTATGGAAAGTAAGGGCTGCTGATCTATTTTTATTCCTGAGGTCAGTCAACTCACTAGAGGGATGGTAGAACTGGAATGAAAAAGCTTGAAACCAATTTCTCCTACCACTCAGAAGATGTTATGCAACTGTTCCACTTTCTTAATGAATGTTATATGTTCAAACAAAAGTTGTAAGAAATGATGGGAAAGGACATTAATTTTTGGATCAAACACATGCAAAAACCTAAGTTATAAGTGAAGATGCAAAGTGAATGTGCAATAAAAACTTAACTAAAAACATTTTTATCAGGAAATCAGAGTGCTTCGAGACTTGAGAGCAATTAGCATTACCAAAACCTTTCTTCTTCTTTTTTCTCCTAATAGAAAAAGGGTGAAAGAATTTGTGAATAAAACACCCAAGTGTTTCCAAGTGGAATACAACATTTTCTAGATATATTCCTCGTCTTAAAAATTCATGAATGAGCCAGGGCAATTGCACAATAAAATCCTTGTTTCAAAGCACCCAAAGTAGCAGATTGTGTAATGCGAATCAAGATTATAGTATTTTTTCTGCATAGCCTAAAGAAAAGCAGTGGGTAACCTGGTTCCTTTTAATACCATTGTGCACAAGACCTCTCCCCTGATACCTCCCCACTCCTGCCAGCAAGTTCCTTATCTTTGCCTTTTATAATATTTTAATTAAAACCGAGTTCAGTTGAAAATGGGCATACAGCAAAATGAACATTAGCCTCAAGGCCCCACAAGCATTTTTTAGAAAATAGCAGCTCTCGATGCCTGCAGCACAGTGTTTTATTTGAACTTGTGCCCATCTGCTCAGAAGAATCCAAAGTGGGGGGAAAGAATGATGGAGGGGTCAGAAAGTGGTGTCAAAATAAAATTACCTTTTGATAAATCTATTGTTTATGATTTCCACACTGACAAGATAAATATTTTGTTACTACATCCTCTCAAGTTTGCAGTCTGCCCAATATATGATTGCCCATCTCTGCTCTAGAAAACTATTCTTCAATGCTTCAGTTTTAACAGCTGTTCAATGAAAAGGCTTAATTGAGTGCCCATTGGCCATTTGTGCAGTAATCATTCAAAGTTTGTTGTTCTGTTTTTGTTTTTTGTTTCTTCATTTTGGAGTTAAAAGTAAGGAGGAATCCATTTGGGTAGCAGATTCCAGAAGACGCACCAAATTAGAACCACCAACCTCTGTATGAGATCCAATTCTGATGGGAACAACGGAAAAGACATTGATATTTCACTTTGAAAATGTTTTGGTTATCAATGATTCCCTTTTGTAAAACAAAGACAAATATATATCTAGATTTCCTTAAAAAAAGAAAAGGTGTTGCACAGAAATAGATTGATCTCAGCAGTGAATTAGCAATGGTCTAAATACTTAAAGTAAAGAACTGCCTAGCTACTTAAACTATTATGTGAATTTCAGCCTGCCTTCTCTTATCGTTAGTGTGCTTGCTTCCTCACTCAGCCATAATACCCTGGTGACAAAAGAAACTATAACTGACCCACTTCCCTTTCTTTGCAATTTCTATAGATCTAATCCACTGAGAACCTATAATGCCAGCAGATCCCTTGCAACCACAGGCTTAAACCTTCAAAGCTCCCTTGTCTACTTCCTTCCTGCCAATAAGACACACTCGTTTCTCTTAAATGTTGTGTTGGGTTTTACCACTTTCTCCCCTATAATTCCACACTTGGGATTATGCCCATTTTTAAAATCAGGTCTCTGTTTCCCAGGCCATTTCTCACTTTATCCCTTCTCTTCACCATCTCTTAACTTACATATTCAGCATTCGTTTTATATTCAATTTCTCAACACTAGAGAAATACATTTTATGGATAATATTTTGTTTATGTCCTCTATCATTTATCACAAACCTGTTCATCAGGTTTTCCTTTTGATTCCTCTTAACCCACTGTTTATTTTTAACCAATATGGCTCTAGCTCTTGCTTCCTTGCAGGGCTATTTCCTAACACTAAGTCCTTGGGGAGCCTTAATTCCTGAAAGAAATTTCTTCCCATTACATCACAGAAGAAGCTGAAAATATGAATAATTATTTCTTGATCAAGTGGGTTCTGTTTCATTCATTGCTATTGCTCAACCACTCAGTATTCTTTTAATTCCTTCCAATATTAGGCTTTAATGGCCCAATTTTTCTCCGTTTGGCTATTCCAAAATAAATGAGATATTCTCAGTATCACTCCATTATATGGTTTTGGAAAGTTCAGG
Source organism: Pseudoxenodon macrops (assembly GCA_032467955.1). Classification (NCBI taxonomy): domain Eukaryota; kingdom Metazoa; phylum Chordata; class Lepidosauria; order Squamata; family Pseudoxenodontidae; genus Pseudoxenodon; species Pseudoxenodon macrops. Next base: position 441,987 of record JANHFT010001946.1, on the reverse strand, counting down.
AAACATCTTGCATATAATTAAAAGAAAAAGAAAAAGAAAAAATACTTGAAACATCATATCAACAGACAAGGTCCTCCACCGAGGATATACAGAGTGGCAAGGTGGTTGCACTCTGGCATGCCAGTTATGTTACTAAAGTCCAAAGGAAAACTCTGAAGGGCTTGCTTGGGACTTAAGAGCAAATCCACCCAGGCTCCCTGCCCAGTAATCATTCCCGCTCGTGTTATCTCAGTGGCTTTTCACAACTGATGGCTATATTCTGCTATTTTTGCTCGTATAGATGCTGTGTCCAAACAATGCAGGGCACTTGATGATCATTGGAGGAGCAGCCTGAAATTACATGTACTATGCCAGCATTGTCCAGGTTCCAGTAGATCCTGCCTGTTTCTTCAGTCCTATTTGGGCGTCAAGGAAACCAAGATCTCTGGCTTTCACTGCTAGGTTGTTGTTTTTTTAATAGTTTGGTCAGCTGGTTAAACTTGGGAGTGAAAGATCCTGAAATTGACTAGCCCAACCCTGATTTTCACTTAAAATGGATGCCAAAATAGACTTGTCACTTGTGCTTCTGTAGCCCGTACGATTGGCAATTCTTTTCCCAATGGCTGCTGTTCCAAGGAAGTCCTGGTGCGTTACTCCCTCTGTTTACATCTATTCTTAGGATAAGTTACAGCTGTCACACCATTTCAGATGACTAAGTCCTTCCTCAGATGCCACTCTTACCCACTGGTTGAATCTCAGTTACCAGATCTGGAAACCAGACTGTGGTTCTTTGTTGCTGTATAGAGGTTATTAGGCTGACCAGATGCCCCCCATTTTCAAGGAATAAAAGTAGCAAAGTACAGTCAATCAGCAGAACAGTGTGGAGTGAGGCAGTGAGGAAGAGAAGGGTAACTAAAACAGTGCATGTCAACTGGAGAAGGCTTTTTACCTTCTGGATAACCCCGACTGGAACTGGAATTTCAGCCAAGAAACCCCCATTTATGAATCTTAGAATGAGATACCTTTAAATTGGAGAGGCAGCATAAATGCATTTTGGACATGTGATGAAGGTATTCTGTGGGGGCAGCAAGATTTAGGTGGCATATTTCCTGTCAGCTTTGAGAGGGAATAGGAACACCCTAAACAGTTGTGTGGTTATGGAATAAGCTTAATTTTGTCTTGAATGAAGGGTTATTGGGATGAGCACTGTGAAGTTAGCTTTCCATTTTATATGATGAAATTTCAGAAACCAGCAAGGAGAGAAATATGTCTTTTTTTTATTTCCCATTCTTCAGAATTCTCTCTTGCATGTAATTCTGCAATCAATTGTTAAATGCATCGTGAAATACATCTTTACCAGCTTTTGCCTTCGCATTATACAAATGAAGTGGAACTTTTTTCTGAGAACTGTTAATATAATCTAATATCTAATATAGATTATATTAACAGTTATTTGACATATCCTGGAATAAATACTTTGATCGATTAAAACCATAACGGTTTACCCAATGTCACATTCACTTTTTAAAGAGTTCTATACAAAAGAATATTTGATAAGTATTGAGAGGAAAGCAGTAATTTTAGTACTGGATTTTGCTGGCAAAAGTTAAGGCATTTACCTGGGGTTTTTTTTTAGACCAAATGTTTGCATCAGAAATGGATTCAGTAAAGCATTTATTCACATGCTAATATTTTGTACCTAGACTGACATACGGAAATCACTATGCCTAAATACCATATCAGTTTGGTATGTTACTATTCCTAGGATGAAACAAGGACTCAACATAAATATCGTTGCCTGTTTACAATCATTATTTATTCATAGCTTTTTTGCCCTGCTTGTTAGCCAGAAAAGCTGCCAGCAGTAGAGTACAAGAAGACAGGGCTTGCTTCAAGCTTGTACAGTAATCACAGCATAGAAAAATGGGTGGGGAAGGATAAGAGAGAAAGGAGATTCAGACTCAGTTATTAAAATTATAAAATTCTTACGAAGGCCAGATTAAAACAATTATATGAGTTGGTATCCAATGGAGTGTTTATTTCCCATTCCTTCCTGTTTTGATCAAATGGCTCTATCTTTGTGTCAGGTTCTATTGGTATATGTTTCCCCTTCCTTGGCATTCAGATTACTTAAAATAGATTACAGTGCCAAATGTTTTCTTACTATACATTTTAAAGTTTGCTTCCTCTATTAACACACTTATAACAATCTTGAAGACAACAGGACTTCCTTCAGTACACAATGGCATTGTACTATAGTTATTTAAGCTCATATATTTCCTTATTCTTCCACTGTTATAGCATCCAGTCAATACTTTCTGAGATTTAGCACAGTTGTGAATCTTATTGAATTTAATTTTATACCTCTTTTCACCTGAGGGTTTAACAAAAATAATTGCACCCAATTACATCAAAATTACTTGGGAACAGATTTAGCCTTGCTAATAGTCACTATGGTGAAGAGAATTGCATGATCAGAATCTAATAACATGTCCAGAAAAATACACCTTTAGAAAAAAAATGCAGGCTTTCCAATCATCTCCTTTCTGGATGTAAGTAATTGCAGGAACATGCATCTTAGCTGTGATGTGAATAAGGCATTAAATTAGGCTACATGTATTGTATGCATACATCAAGGATAATTTTTGTTAGCAATTATCTGCATGAATGCAGAGTTTGCATAGTTTTGCACGGTTTTTTCTGGTACATGCAATGCATGAGCCAATGACGAGTCCAGTTCCTTCAGAAAATGCCCAGTATCCCATGACCCCCTGAGCCAAAGCATCTAAAGTGAATAATTATAGAATTGGGAAAGGCATTTTAGGCCATTGCATCCATTACCCCTGTCTTCTAAGGTATTTGAATCCTGTCTGATTTATCTAAGCCATTAATGAAAATATTGAAGAATACAGGCTTATAGTTGTGGCAGCCTATTCCACTTGATACTTCTATCAAATCTGAATACTACTTAAGTATAATTTTCAACCTGGCTATCAACAGTTAATTGATATGCTATTCTGCCACACTTTATCACATGAGGTGTTTTGTAAAGGTATTTCAACAGCTTTCCCACAATTCATTAAAGAGGGTAGACAATTTTTAAAAATGAGTTGATAAAATTAAAAAATATATTCATTCTTGTTAAATCCACAGTGATGTCTCATAATCATAGCATTTTTAAGAAGTTTAGAGATTAATACCTGTATGTATGATCAGCTCCACATTTGACCCAGATATCAATGATAGACAAGTCTATAATTTCTTTCTCTTTTCCCTTCTTGAAGTTAGGGTAAAGACAACATTTGCTCTCCAGTCAGGTGGCATTTCACCAGTTTTCCAGATTTCTCAAAGTTAGAATATTAGAATATGGCCAGAACATCTCCTTCTTCCATCAGTGACCATCAGTTCATCTAGTGCTGGAAGTTTAAACTCATTCAGAGTAGAGAGAGAGATTCCCTGATCATGATTCATCCATCACTCACTTCTTCCCAATGATCAAAAGGACTACAGTAGTGGTGGCTAGGGCCCTAGAGTCAATCCACTTGTGAAGTGTGTTTTTGGTTGCCAATTGGTCAACTACTCTTCTCCACCAAATATTTTTGTTTTGTTCTCCTTTGTTTTTTAAAAACTAGGTTGGCAAAATAGAGTAACTGAGAGAATGTTGGTGTTTTCCTGATCCAACTGACAGGGCGGAATTAGTTTACTCTATATAAATCTACATCTGTTTTCAATTAAATGTAACCTCCATGAGCTTACCTGATTGTGTTAATTAACTCCTTTTTGGTGTACTCACAATATGCTAAAACCTCCAGTTAAATGCTTTTGGGAAAAGGATTGTTGGGACTAGGTCATTTGGAACAAAACACCAGCGTTTGCTTAGTTGAAACTATGAAAGCAAACTTAACCTTGACCCATGGAATTCTTTATCCATGCACACCAGCAATTTCACTGTACTTTCCATCATTCTCCTTCACTACTAGGACTTTCAAATGAACAAAAAACCCAATGACCTATGCTGTTTAAATTCCTAACCTTGCTCACTGAAGACACATGTAGAATTTACATAATCCCAGTGCAAAAGTCTTCAGCAAGACTTTATATTAAATTGAGAAATACAAAGGTCTGGCTTCCAGCTCACTAAACACATATGAACCAAATATATTCCTTATTTGGATGACATGTGGGGAAAGGTTCACCTTGTCATGTAGTTTTAAAACATATAGACCCTGCTATCCAAAAAGCCAGCAGCCTAACTTAAAACAGGAATGTTTGTGACGCATTTCTGCAAAAGTGACAATAACACATCTTGTTTAAACAGAATAGAGGAAACATTGTTTAGGCCTTGTACCATTTTTTTCTTTTCATTTTAGGATGTTATTGACGAAAACAAATGGAAGAACACAATCAATAGACTGAGTTAAAATTATGAGCTCAGTTTTCCTTGCAGTATAGAGTCTGTTTTAAATATAAAGAAATATGTTTCTGTATTTGTTGCTTCAGCAATTCTCTTTTAAATGGTGAGGGGGGTAATGAAAAACAGTTAAAAAGCGATTTGACAGTTCTGCAGGATCTGTTGAAGCAATTCCTGGAAAGGAAAGCTGGATCTATAATTGTGCCCCATCTAGCAGAGAATGTGGTCATTTTTCTTCCAAAGCTAGTTGGGCTTAAAGTACTTCAGTCCTCCTGAAAAGATTTTCCCTATGGGTCTTAGAGAGAAGCATTACCCAAACTTTCTCAGAAGCTGAAATTTGTTCCTGTCCCTTGTTCTTCCATTGAGTAGCCTTGGTGGTTTCCTGAATAAATTATCAGAAGGACCTGGCAGTTTATTAGACCTTTCTTAGTTACTAATGTCTGTTTGAGATTACCCTTTTGTTCTAGCAAATTTCAGTACATATATTCTCTATTCAGCCAAGTGATATTATCAGCAAATATTTGGTGTTCTGATGTATGCAGCTTCAATTATTATTCCTCTATACCCGCTCACTCATATGACTTGGCATATTGGAATTTCTGCTGATGTCTTTCTGCTGGACAACATGCACACTGCCCTTTCCTCTAAGGTCTTAGAAAAAAAACTTG
>JANHFT010001946.1:404376-421300 GCA_032467955.1 Pseudoxenodon macrops | reverse complement strand
ATATTGATCACTTGATCATGGGGATGCTGCAAAGGTTGTAACTGTGAAAAACAGTCATAAGTCACATTTTTCAGTGCTGTTGTAACTTTGAATGGTCACCAAACAAACTGTTGGAAGTCAATTGACTACCTGTTTATGGTCCAATGGAGCTTGAATCCACGGGGGGAGGATGAGCCAGAGCTGTGAGCCAATGGAGACTGAGGGGGACGGCTTCGGTGACTTTGGAGGAAAGGGGGGAAGAGCAGGATGAGGCAGCCCTGGGCCCCTCAGGCTTGGGATGGTTTGCCAGCAGGGAGAAATGGGGGCAGGATGACCAAGAGGGAAGTCAGTGGAGATGAAGAGCAATGGAGTTCAGGAGATCAGCAAGGACCACCCCCTCCTGATGCCCAAACATGGACAGTGGAGAGGAGGCGGAAACAGCACAGGCCGACCCGACGATTCAGGAGAGCGCCCCGCTGCTCTTCATAAGGCACACCTGGGGACTGAGACTTAAGGAGACACTGTGGGGAGGGGCGTTTGGAACAACCGCTGAATTTGTGGAGTTTTGTGTGCCGTTGCTGACATTTGGAGTTTTCTGGACTTCTTGCCTTATTCCTTGCTTCCTGGATTAATTGCTTTGTTCCTTTGCTTCCTGAACCCATTGCCTTGTTACTTTGCTACCGGGACACATTGATTTATTCCTTTGACCTGCTGGATTTCTTGCTTTGAAGCCATTGTGCTAACAGCGTTTTGCTGGACTACTTGTAGCCAGAGACTGCTGGAGGGATGTGTGTGCGTGAGCACTTTGCTCCAGGACTTGCCATAAATATGGGAGCATTTGGGGGAAAGTTGGAACAATAAAGGGGCGTTTTGAACTATCACCTGACTGCGTTGCTTCTGTGCCTTGCCCTGGATCATCACATACATCAACAATATATAAAGGAAGAAAGCTTCACTACCTAGAGATTATTTTAATCAATATCAAAGATACTATGAGTTAACACAAGTCAGTTCGTAGCAGTAATTCAGTTTCTGTAAATGCAGCAATAGCAAGCTTTGATGAACAGCAAAAATACTCATTAAAATCTGATATAAAAACTAGCACCTCTTACCCATAGTTATATATTAGAAATGGAATGTCAGTTCAGTTCTAGCAGAAAAACATTCTTTATGTATGTAGGAATAATGTGTTACTAAATTGTTGAATAAACTCTACTAACCTGCATGGATTTGTACAGCTTTAAATTACACTGTGCTGATGAAAAGCTTAAAGATGCTGAATTATTATAGAAGGTCCAAATTCTAATTTCTCCATGAACCTGCTGCTGAATGGCTTAGTACTAAATAAGAACTTCTATTCTTTGATTATCAAAATAGATTCAGTCAGATACATCCATTCTCTAGTCATTAGGTGCTATTGAAAAGATGCTGCTTTTCTGCAAAACCCATGCAATCTTTAACTGGTACATCATTTCTAAGGAAGGTTTAGTTGAACAGCAGGCATTTTAAGAACTGGAATATCCACTTTCTGGAAACAAATCATGGAATATCAGCTCCTGTTAGCTTTCTTAAAAACTCAGTTGTCTACAAGCATTCTCTAGCCTAGAACAACACTTATTGCTAATGAGAGTATGCTCCATAAGCTTAATTTTACACTAGACAAAGTTTTTAAAGAGTCTTAACTGAAGCCTAGATTGACAAAGCTCCTTATGAGTATTTAAGCTACATATCTGCTCCCACTGATCTCACAATAAGCCAGCAGTGCAGGCTGATCTATCTATCTAATTATGCTTATCTTAATAGAACATTACTCTCCATCCGCACACAAGGTTCTATTATTCCTACCATCTCCCCATCTGTTGAGAGTAAACTTCTGCATCAGTTTTTCTTTCCCTAAAGGGATGCTGAATAGTTTGAAGTTCTGTATATGTGAATTCAAAAAGCTTCCTACCCCTCTTTGCATGAGAAGCTATAAGCTGAAGATATCTAGGAACACACTAAACAGGAAACATCACAACACACACAAACATAAAACAGCAATCTTCCCCCGATAATATTTCAGGCAAGTTGACTTTTCTGTACATCAAAAGTATTTCAGGATCTGTGATTATATGATAATTTCAAGATCAGCACCATATTTATTACAAATGTACTGAACACCATAAGTTTAATGCGCTCTCAGTGCTTTACTTCATGTATATATGTGGTGCCTATTTCCACAAACCAGATCAACACAATAATGCTGCAATATTGTTAATAAGAGAATAAAAAGCATGCAAAATATTATGGTGAAGCTATATATTAAGAGGAAAAAATGCATAGAACAGAAGTTTTCAGACGAGATTTAAAGAAATCCTTAAGTTTCAAGTTGATTCAGAAGCTTGATGATCAGACTTATAAACAAATACATGTAAAATTGACTCAGATTTGTTTATTATATACAAGAGAGACCAACTCTTCATATATTGTTCACCACCTGTACACGAATGCATGGGGGGAAATCCTGGTCCCATTTCCCACATCTTACATAAGTACAAAATATAAGTATTACCACTACTTCAACAACTTCCACTACTAATTTATTTCTTATTGATGTCCTTCAGAAAAGTGTGCCTTTCTAATCCACACAGATAGAAATGTATGAAAAAAATCTATACAGGGTTAAGCATGTGCACAGGAGTGTGCAAGTATCATTTATTCAAGAGCACTAGAATCATGGAGCAAGATTTGAAGAAATGAAAACAGAGCAATCTTGATTACATTCCTCCTGCACCCAATTAAGTAGGCTAAGTAGATACCTGCACAAAATCTGGAACCATTAGGGAAGATAAAGAATGCAAAATTTCATAAACAATTGTGCAGTGATTTTGAATTACATTCATTAAAATATTTTTTTGTTAAGTGTTTGTAACTGGGCACAGAATAGGAAGAATTCTATACAGCAATTCCTATGACAGAGAATATCCCTATAGATTAGACAAGATACTTTAAGTAAGGGACTGGATTAAAGGCAAGAGTAATCTTAAAGAACAATGATGCCACTGCCTGAAAGATAGTAGAGCTGATTGTTGTAGGATGAGGCAGAAAAGTGAATTTATTTTCCTTTACCTTAAAAAAATTACTAGACTAAGTCAAGCTTGCTAATGAACTCACAAAAAGTCACGCATGATGAGAGATTGGGTAACAGTGAGATGGGACTAATGACAAAACTAAAGATTTTCTCTTATCAGTCCTCCAGGACTTTTCCTAATATCTATTTTTGGGGAACACGTAGAATTATTATTATTATTATTTCCTTCTGCATCTAGAAACTCACATTTTTTGAAATGGAAATTCTGCTACTTCTACACATAACTCATGAGAAGGGAAAAGTTGTATGCAAGTATTCACATTCGTGGAAATGTAAGCCAACATACACTATATAAAAAAAGGTTATATTGACATACTTTCTTTTGCTTCAGGGATAGAAATCCCAATCCTTTACACAGTTCCTTTGGAACATTTGAGATATCTCCAGGCAATGATAATACTTTTAAATAATTTTAAAGCTTAATTTTCACAGCATTAAGGGTAATATACTTACCTTTCCCTTAAGTGGAACAAAAGTTCTTTAGTATAATATATTCTGCTCCAAATATCATATTTCCATATGTGGGTGGACCTACTTCAGGTTCTCCAGAATCAATATCCTTTTTTTAATGTGGCCTAGAAGAAGGATCTTTGCCATTTCTCCTATTAGGTGAAACTGACAATGTGGTGCCAGCAACACTAGATGGCGCCCAGTGACCTCCAAGATATAGAGATGGCTAGATGGCTGAGATCTCAGATCTCTGATAAGAGTTTGGCCATTCAATTCTTTTAACAATTTTTATCCTTTGGCACCTGTGACGTTGTGTAAAATCACCAATTACCAATGCCTGAAAATCACATCTCTTTTCTGATCAGTCATGGAACTTCCTGCATCAAGGAAATCCTCTTCTTTTTCAGTCTATCTTTCCATCTGGAAGACTAGGAATCAATCCATGGGCATCAATTATCACAAGAACCAACCAGGTAAATTCACATCTCAAAAACACTTGGCCTAAGAGTTGAATGCTACATGATGAGAAAATGAAAGCAACAATTATTTAGCTGCTAATAATTCATCATCAATTGTTGATTTCTAGGCAGCAATGGCAATGCTTCTCACATATTCTACCTCTTAAAAGACCAACCTCCAAGGCGAAGGCTGAAAACAGTCCCATTATTTTGATCTGGCTTCATGCAAGGCAACAACATAACCAAAGAAAAGAGAACCTAAAGAAAATAGGTCATGATATTTGTTCATAAAAACTCAGGAGCCAAAAATATATTCACCACCACTATATAGACCATGGTATATGTGTGAACTGAACAATTAATTCTGTGTGCTTCCCTCCCTTAATTACTCACTTTGGTTTCAACAAAGTCAATACTGTTTTAGACCAGTTCCAAAAGCAGTGCATGGTTCCAAGGAAATAAAACATGTGAAATATAAAAAACTGAGAAGCAAGATTAATAATTCGGTAATCCCACTAAATCTCAAGGTTGAGAGGTGGTTTTAGGGTTGTATGAATGTATGTATGCGTGCATAGATGCAAACTCCTCTAAGTATCTATGCACTACATACACAGAGATCTCTCATTGTGACAAACCTGAGCAATTTTGAATATGTACCCAGGGAAGATTATTATATCATAAATAAGGGAACAAGGAACAAGATGGACGTCCTACCTCTCTTCTTTCATTCTAGTGACTGTATTAAAATCTAGTGTTCCTTACCATCTAGTTTTGAACTTTATCCGAGAATCTTGTTTCAGTTCACTGGATTCCTGCTTCCCGAGAAGATGTCTTAATGCATTGTCTTCTGGAGTGCAACAGCACTTCCTGGAATCTCATTAGTTAACTAATTGCTGGGCAGTTCAAGATTGGCATGCAGTTGTGAAGTGCCCAATCTTAATTGACACGGGATATTAACCATTTTCCCAAATATAAAACAAAATACCTAAATTGTGTGCCTATTTTCCTAATCAAACTATTCACCCAATCACTACTACCTTTATCAGTTCCTAATTTCTACTAATTAAGAGACGCAGTCATATGGAGGGAGATGGATTTGTTTAGTCTATTTTCAACCACTGTCCTAATACTGAATTTTCTACTGGCATTTATTTTAACAGGCATCCACCCTCACATTAGTCTGAAATCAAGAGAGTGCCTACACCTAGGTGGACAAAGTGATCAAGGTAATTGGTAAGTACATTTAAAACCCAACTAGCAGAAATCTGACATCATTTCTATTACTTCCTCCAATAAAATATGAAACAAAAAATATAAATAAAAAAAGTGGTAGGCTTGCTTCTTTTTTAAATCATCATGACAGTAAGTTCTCACTCAGAATAAATTCTTACTTATTATTCTATTAGGGTAGAAACCAGTCTACAGGATTTAGAAGGAGCAAGGAAATTGCAGAAGAGAGGGAAAATAGCCTATGTTCCATTGCCTGAAGTATACATGAAAGGGGGAGGGGGGGAAGAGAGAGAGAGATTGACAGAGGCTTTCTTTACATTTCAATCACTATTCCTTTTGCATCCAGGTAATACAGGCAAAATATGCTATGGCTTCTCCAATGTCAGAGTTAGCTGTCTGCCCTTTCCATTTCCAATTGCTTACAGTATTTCAATGTGGCTGATGACTAGCATCATTTATCTTTGGAAACTGGAGGAAATTATTTGCAAAAGTCCCCTTTGAGAGCTGAGCAAAACAATTGTGCATCCTTTAATCTCCTGAGATAATGTCCAGCTTTATGAGGCTGGCAAGCTCAAAACCAAGAAGCACTACTAGTTCTGAAAAAAAGAATTATTGTTAATTGGGCAATGGAACAGAATGTTGAAGGCCTACCAAAGTAATTCTTCCATGCAACTTGTACTTAGCATAATTTCTCATTCCTTGTCCACCCCTGGAAGTACGAATCTCTTTGTAATGCCTCCGTTGCTCCCTTAACTGCCTCCTCAGTGTTTCCAAAATCGGCTACACATTCCATCACATATAACAAGGAAAGTATTTATGGAAGAAGGAGGACATTTGGGATAAATGACTACAATTTTCAATTTACAATGCAACAACAGCTTGCTATCTATCACTCATGCCTCTAATGGGAAATGAGGGGATAGAAAGACAACCCAATCCTTTTCCTAGAGCTCCCAAAATAGCCAAACTGGAAATGGTCCAGTCTGATCCAATGCCAAAATCAGTAATAACATTCTAGGGGGAAAGGGGGGGGAGGAGGAATGCACAAATGTTTTTAAATTCAATTAGATGAAATACATAGAAAGATTCAAACTTTAGATGATAGCGGAAAACTCAACATTTGATTAAAAAATTTGGTTAAAAATGTAATGACATTTCCAAGAATAGTGGTTGCTATAATGGGGAGCACTCATGTGTCATTTCAGATGGAAACACTGAAGGAGCCTAAAAGATGTGCTGTCACAGAGCGAAGGTGCTCCTTGAACATAACAGTTGATTGTCAGAAACTGACGCCAAAAAAAATGTATGGGATGAGCAAACTGTTTTATTTTAATGCATTCAGAGTCAGAGACCAATTTTTTTTTTGAAGTGTGAGACTGATAACATGGATTAAAAGAAAGTATGAAATAAAAGACCAAATCAATAAATTAAAATCAAATAATGCATTCAATGAAAAATTAAAAACATCAACAGTAAGAACCTCACAAGTCTTTTCTATAATTAAGTCAATCACCAAGGCACATCAGCTAGTCAAGGCAAGCGTCCCTCCCCCCTGAATAGATTATCTCAGTTGATGTGGAAACATTGAAATAAACTTGATTCTGTCAGTAGCCAAGTCTATGATAGCTTCCTTTGTTTTCCTGACAGCCACATCCGAATGGGATAAGCAAAGGCTGTTCCAGCAATATTTGTTCTTCAGTGTCTCTCTTGTGCAATACTCCATCAGTCTGTCTACTAACTCAGCAAGGCTGCCAAGAGATTGGAGATGAAGTACTGTGCTAGCTACTTCTAATTACTTGTAGGGAAGATGAACAGAAACCAAACCATGCTAAACTAAAAATGAATCTCCTAGCCTCCTTTTCATTCTGGTGTGAAATTCTGTTCATGATGCTGATTGTGTATTCTGAGAGTTGCAGTATCAACATATTGGAAGCTCACCACGTTGTAAATTCCTAGCTTCATTGAGACTGAACATTAATAGATAGGTTGGACAGTGAAGCTTGGCATAGGATACAGCAGCTGCAAACTTAATGGACATAAGCTAGACAGGAAAGCTTGACTGGCAAATAGAACAACTGAGCACAGAAGCTGAGAAATTCAATCTCGATTTATCCTAGGCCTGAATAGATGCCCAACATGTCAATTAATTATGATGGTTTTTCTTTTTTATACAACTGAACACAGAAACTGAGAAATTCAATCCAGAGTTGTCATAGGCCTGAGTAAATGCCCAAAATGTCAATTACTTATGCTGATTTTTTTTTGGGGTCTACCTATCACCTTTTGTTACCTAAAGATTCCGGTCTGCCATTTAAAAGCAATGCATTAAGCCTTTTCCTTCATGAATTTGTATGAACTCAAACAGAAGTAAATCAATATTTCCATTTACTGCTACTGCACCATACTGCATACCGAAGATATCCATTAGAGGCTATCTATAGGGAAGAATAATTTGTGAATGGATGTATTAAAAAAAAAACCTAATGAAGTCCAAATTTAAACCACCATTCAGGATTATCTTCCCAGTGGAGAGGAAAAACTTATTTAATGGGCAGAAATTACATCATGCTTTTTTTTAAAGATACTTAGTAATGCTAACGGTTCTCCATTACTGCCAGCTGCAAGCAGAAATTCTATTTGCAAAAATATGAATTTATTGCCAGGAAATAAAGAAATACAACCTTTCATTAAAACATTTTTTTAAACATCTGGAGAATATGCAATGGATGGGTATATAGAGAATTTATAAAGATTTTTGGAGAACAAACTCCATGTCACATCTAACATCACTTCAAGTCACCCAATTCTGATACTGTAACATTTGCTTGTCCTTAATGGAGACAATATCTCCGGTTTCATGAACCTTGGTCAAAGGAACTGTTTAGTCTTGTTTATTATCAGATAGGCATTACATTATTCATTTGACCAAAACCTCTGTTGTCTTTCTCTCACTCATTTAAGAAATCTAGTTATTACCCTTCAAAAGTTTAGTACCGTGCTCACAGAAAAATTAAATTTTCATAAAACAGTTCAACACAGGATCAAAAACATTATATCCAAAAGTAAATGGAAAGACACACAAAAGGCTTAAGCAGTTTGATCAAGTGGTTAAGGCTCCAGGCTCAAAAGAGGGCGTTCCATGAGCTCTGATCCCACTTTAGGCGTGAGTGCAGTTCATGACGTTGGTTACGATCGCTAAAGCCCTTAATGACACAGGTCCATGCTATTTGATGAACCATATTGCCCTGTTAAGACTAGCCTGTCCTACTCAGGCCAGCAGAGAGGGCCAACTGCAGATCCCATCAGTCAAAGAACTCCAACTGTCAGGATCCAGAAGAAGCTTCTCTGCCTCAGCACTTGCCCTTTGGAGCATCCTTCCCCCAACCTCCTATTATTTCCTAAGAGCCTTTCAGACCTGGCTCTGTAAATTGGCCAATGGGGGAGTTGAACTCTGGAAGTGACTGCTAGATCAATAGCAGACACCATTCTCTCACCATTCACCCTGGGATTCTGCTTCCCACTTGCCCGTCTTTTGTTTACTAATCATATCAAAGTATTTTCCTTGTTTTATTTTTCTTTGTTTTCTTTCCCCCCAGTTATCTTATTGTTCTATTTTACTTTTGCTTCGTTTAATCTTCCTTTAATCCTTAATCTTTAATCTTCCAGAGAAAAACAATGGAGAAGAATAGAGGTTTCCTGAATTTGGTGATAACAAATTGCGATGAAGCGCTGCGGTGGCGCAGTGGTTAGAATGCATTACTGCAGGCTACTTCTGCTGACTTCCGGCTGTCTGCAATTTGGCAGATCGAATATCACCAGGCTCAAGGTTGACTCAGCCTTCCATCCTTCTGAGGTCGGTAAAATGAGGACCCAATTTGTTGGGCAATATGCTGACTCTGTAAATTGCTTAGAGAGGGCTGTAAAGCACTGTAAAATGGTATATAAGTCTAAGTGCTATTGCTATTGGGATATTACTTCTTTTCTTTAGCTTTAAATACTGACACTAATTTTGATTTTATCATTGGGGAGTTCTAAGTATGTAATTCAAAGTCCTGACCAGGTTTTGAAAATGTTTTGTATAAGGACCATCCTAACTTGTTAAGGACATTTTTGCCCAACTGCAATGAGGCTCATAACTTATATTAAATTTTATTATTAAATGTATTTAATAATAAAATAATTCACATTGTCTCCAGCAACTAGCAACAAGGTAAGCAGGAATTAACACCAGATAAATAAGCAGAAAATCAAGCTTGCAAGGAGAAAACCACACACACAGAGATACACCCAAATAATGGCAGGGCAAGCTATTGTATATAAACAAGGAGTAAACCCCCACACTCACTAGCACTGATGATTTTACCTAATCAGGTAATGAAAAGTCTGCAGGTGAATGTTCTTCTCTGTATAGCAATAAATTACACTTTGTACAGCAATAAAAATCAAGTTTTGTGTAGGCACTAGCCTAGAAACCAGGAGATGGTGAGTTCTAATCCTGTCTTAAGCACAAAACCAGTTGAGTGACCTTGGGCCAGTCACTCTCTCATATCCTAAGAGTAAAACATCTGAAGCCACTTCTGAAAAACTATGCCAAGAAAACTTGCTAGGGCAGTTGCCAGAATTCAACACTGATTCAGAGACACAGAAGAAGTTTGGCAATAAAGAACATTTAAGGAAGCCTCAAATAAAATTCATTTGGATATGCTAGGAATTATGAAGCCTATAATTAGCATAAAAATAGTCAAGGGTGTAAAAAGCAGCAGTAAAATCTTATTACTAAATGCAATCGATATGCATATTATAGAGCTTGCAAGAGGTAAACATCCAGTAAAGGATAGTATGTGAAAACGTTCTGGTGATTGATCATATTTTTAAAAATAAATCAGTTACTGTAAGAAGAACATCTATCTTTATTTCCTTGAGCTGATATTGATAGGAGCTGTGAAATTTTCTGGAAATGCTATAGGATAATTCAATGTTTTATCATCTCTTAATGAACAAGATGTAAAAGGTTGTCAGTTATTGTCATCTAGGTGACAGACAAAAGAAATTTGCATAGACCAACAGCTTTGGTGTTTAAGGATATGTCACCCAAAATAGAGTGACGACTTCTTAAAATAAAAGTAAGTCAAATCAAGTTGTTAAATCTCAGCAATTGCAATCAGTATAATCCAGGTCATTATCCAGACTGCATTCAGAAAAGGCACTAAAATATCATTGTATCTTTCTATCACTGATTACAAAATGAAATACAATGCAGTACATTTTATTGGAATCTATACCATAAGCCATTCTATTCTCCGAAAATATTTCTCAAATTCTGTCCCCTTATGAACGTATTTAATTGTTTCGGTGTTTGTTGCTGATGCATTTATGCTGCTTTATTATAATTAGGCAAATCTAAGCAGCTTACCTATAACAAATAACAAAAGAAATAGCAATATAATCTATAAAATAACATCATCACCAATTAACGCTATACAATAATAATAAATTACATCCTCTTTCTACTCTCCAGAGGGTGCCACATTTCTTTTCATCAGAGACTGTCCCAGACTCTTCAGATTCCTTCCTTCCTCTCTCCCTCCCTTTCTTCCTTCCGTCATTCATTCATTCATTCATTCATTCATTCATTCCATGTTGCTTCTTCTTTATCACATGTGAAGAAAAAGAGCTACAGAAACACCATAATCAAGTTATATTGCACATGGGCATCTGGCTTTCTGCTGATATCTCTATTAAATGCAGTCAAATCCCATTATATTAAACAGACATGTCACACACACACACACACACACACACACACATGCTCTTGCAAAAGAAATGAATCAGTTTTAAGAAGCAGAAAATGTAAGTTCAGTATCCATCCAGATGTTTCAAGCAGATGGGATGGTGGGAGGGGATCCAATCTAGGTTCCTATGTAGTGGGATTCAGTAGTATAAAATTTGAAATGAAAACACAGTAGAAGCAAGCTAAGTCCTCGTCCTCCCCACCCACTTTTTCCCACCCAAACCTGTTCTTTCAATCATATTTTCTTCCAGCAGTGGTTTTGACTTTCCAACGAGGGAAATGCCTAACAAAATGAATTCATATAGGAATTCAACTCTGTCCTTCTGCCAATCCGTAGGGAATACAGAATAACAGAGTTGGAAGGGACCTTGGAGGTCTTATAGTCCAACTCCCTGCTTGGGCAGGATACCATATACCATATCAAATTAATGGCTGTCCAATCTCTTCTTAAAAACCTCCAATGATGGAGCACACACAAATTATGGAGGCAAGCTCTTCCGCTGATTAATTGTTCTCATTGTCAGGAAATTTCTCCTTAATCCTAGGCTGGATCTCTCCCTAATAAATTTCCACTTGTTGCTTCAGGTGCTTTGGAGAATAAGATGATCCTCCCTTTTCTGTGACAGCCTCTCAAAAATTGGAAGACTGCTATAATGTCACCCTAGTTCTTCTCTTCATTATAGACATACCCAATTCTTGCAACCATTAACTTTAACTAACTTTAAAGCCCCAACTCCACCATTTGGATCCTGCACAGGGTTCTCTTTCATTTGCAAGAGAGTGAAATCTCGGTGAAGTGTCTTCATCTCTCCTTTGATGTACCAGCCTTAGAGAGATCCGCTTTAGCCTTTTCTAAGCCATTTCTGCAAACACACTATGGCTTTGGTTACCTACTTAAAACCCCACCTCACTGAAGGCACAATTGTGGCTTTTCTAAAACCAAATCTGGAATATAATACAGCATGTACCCAACCATATGACACATACTAAAGCAACTGGAAATCAGAACAGGCTGGGTTATTTTAAAAACATCAGCCATATGCTAATGTGACACCTTTTCTCTGTGACATTTAAAATGGAATTGTTAATACAGTATTGTTTAATGCACGCAGACCAGCTATTACAAAATACTATTCCTAGTTTATTCCTAAAGCCTTCTTTGAATACAAGTGGACTCTTGAAGACTTCATGGACACATCTTTGTGGGTTTCATGGCAAAAATATGTAACCAATTTACTTCTACCTTCTTCTGACCAGATATTCCCTAATGACTTCCTATCAAAATATTAAAAGTCCAGGTTTAGCTTTTTGAAATAAGTCGAGAGCTAACAATTTCTAAGAGTTTGGCTGCAAGCAAAGGACTATATGTGTTGAGTTTCTGCAGATTTCTGATATCTCTGGACTACATAGATTGATTAATATCTATGTAGTCAGGAGATATCAGAAGCTACATTCTAATTTCATCCGCCTATCTATACACATCAATGTGCTACTCCTTCTGGTGTTGCAAAACACTTTGCTTTTTCACATACTGTATATGTTGGCCAGTTAAATTTGCACTAAATGACAACCCTCTCCTATATTTCAGTCCATCATGGAGGGGAAAAACCAATGCTAATTGCTGCCCAGGCTTTTAAAAGAATAAAAATTCTTATATCATTGATGGGCCTTTTTATATCCAGCATAAAAGATTCATACTTAGCTATTGTCTCTTTGTGTTGTCTGCAAAGAAAATTCTATTTTCAAGCTGTACCGCAGAGTATACTAAACTATGCTTTTAAAAATGATGGGGGGGAAACAACAGTTCTTTGGTTAGTGTTTGCAACACTGAAGATTTAAAGCAGCAGCCGGAATTTGAACGGCTGAGATTTGGGAGGTTGACTCCCTCTGTTGAATTTCTGCTCCAGAATTCCTAACCACATGGGTGCCTGGAATTCAGCAAATTCAGAAGAACCCCAGCTGCCATATGCTAAGCTGGTGAATCTGTGAAGCTGCATGAAATTGCCCACATCGAGTGACAATATGTTGAAGACATAAGGGGAATTTAAACAACTATTTCAGGAAACTTTGAAGGCAATCAGAGAAAGGAGGAGCCAATATAGAAGAGAGCCACCAGGGAACACATCATTTCTTATCCTTACTTGCTCACCAAAAGGAGGAATAGCATGCTTATAAATAGCAAATAACATACATATCAGTGTTTTTCAAACTTGAACAATTTTAAGATTAACAAAGTCTGGATCACATTAACATTGCCAAATTTGAAAACCCAGACATAACATGTAATGTTGCATTAACAATAGTGCACCACAGATCTGTACTGTAGCTTGTTGAGCCATGAATATTTCTATTGGGAAATGTTATCAGAGGAGCTGAAACTGAAATGGCAGGAAGTTTTGACAGCTCTGCCCGACACCATTTCTGACAAATGGTAGTCCAATCTCTTCTTGAAAGCTTCCAGTGAAGTCATCCAGCTGGGAAATTCTGGAAGTTGAGGCCCACATTTCTTAAAGTTGCTCAGATTGAGAAACTCTGCTATGGGCTCTCTCAATAAAATAAATTCCCAGTCAAATTGCAAGAAGCAATGTCACCTGCCAGGATCCAAGCAGCCTATCTTCTCTTTTGTGGCAGCTGGCTTATAGAACAGACTGCCCCCTGAAGTGCTGGATGGCCCTGATACAGCTGGATTTCCAGGAAGCCTTCAAGACCTCATTCCCACCCACCCCAAATGTTGGGAATGGAATGGAAGCCAACCACGTATGCATGTGTTGCTTTATTTGTTGGGAGACTTTTTGATCTCAGGCTACTAGGAAGTTTTTAGGGTGCTTAACCAGATTTTTAGTTGATTGTTACATGCTGCCCAGAGTTATACTGATCAAGATAGGCAGCCGTATATATAGTACATTTGTTTAATAAATAAATTTAAGTAAGTGAGCTATAGCTCATAGAAGCTTACACATTTTAATAAATGTTTTGGTGGGAAAAGGTGCCACCAGACACTTCCTGATTTCAGGAATTCAATGAATTCCTTTGTCTTTGAGAACTTATTGTGCTAGGATTTGAAAGACAGCAAGGTCATGGATAAGCATCAAAACAAGACTTGCATCAAAACAAGACTTGCCTTTTTGATTGTATCATGACTGACGCATAACCTGACCTTGGATAAGTCCTCCTTCCTTTTCATTCCTATCACTTCACCATCAAATATGGCAAAGATTTGACCTATTATTCCAATAGTCTTGAGCTATTATATTGTTTGCCAATATCTGATTGGTGCACTTAAAGGCATTCATCAAGTTGCCCCACTTACCACCTCTGCTATTTTAACTAATTAACATTATGAAATATTTCACCACTTCCTTGCACCATTGCCAAAATCAATCACCTGCTCTCTGGTTTACTAGCATAGTGGAAGCAATAAACCTTCTTTGAGCAATGAAATATATGTTTGCTGCACCTCTTAATGAGCACTCAAGTGGATGAAACATCCTACACTTTATTGATTCTATTTGTTTAACACATCTACAAGCTGTTTGTCATTTAATACAATATTCATTCTGATGGTTCCTGGTTTAGAGATGAGGATTTAGGGAGTTATTTCTTTAGGGGTCAAGGTCGAAGAAGGAGCTTTAAGAATAATGGGGTGAGGAAATGTACCTCCAAATTGTACTCCGCAAAGGGCAAAATATCTGTAGGCCTTTCCTCTCCAGAGTGTAAACAAGAAATATCACAGATATGGCAGAGTAGATGGGGAATACTCTGATTTGCACAAGGAGTGATAGAATTTACAGTCAAATGAATTGCTTCCATTGAAAATCTCTCCCAAATGCTGAGGCAAGAAGAATGGAAGGAAAATACAATTGCTCAATTTGTCCTGTCAGTCTAAAAGGTTTTGGATTCTTTGTGGCTTCTAATGTTGCTGATTATTGCTAAAAGGCTATATTGCTGAAGATATGGTGCAAGAACAAAACAGAAGGGAAGGGTAAATTAAAGATTCCAACTGTTTTAAAATGTTCACTCAGCAGCCCTGAGAATGAAGCATCCATAGAGAAGGTGGTTCTGTTATATTACTCTAGGCTGCTAATGTACAGAATAAGAAACTGCAGCATCAAGATCTCTTGAGGGAAGGACACTCCAAAATCATGTATTTATTGTATTTATTTATTTATTTTGTCAAGCATATATTAGAAAACAGAGACAAGTATAAAAAAGATTATGAATACATGAGATGGATTTGGATAAAAGGGAACAAAAAGGACAGGGACAGTAGGCACACTGGTGCACTTCTGCATACCCCTTAGACCTCTTAGGAATGGGGTGAGGTCTACAGTAGACAGTCTAAGTTTGGGGTGTTTGGGGAAGAAACCACAGAGTCTCCAGTTGACACACAAATTGTCTGAAAGACAGAGAAAAACAATACTGTAATAAATAGAATTTATCACATTGGAGATGAATTGGGGAGAAATTCCTTCCCACTTCTGAAGTCACTGGGACTAGTTACTACCGAGGGAGGTAAGCAGGCAGGGTAAGTTGTGTGTCTTTTCCAATCTAACCAGCCACAACTGCATTTCCCTCTCACCTTTCAATACATTTTTCAATTCTAAATGTTGTTTTGCCTGCTTTTCCTTCAGCTTCCATGTACGCTCTGTACTATTTTGCCCTTTGGTTGAGAAGACCTGAAAGGGCAGAATGTTGCATGGAAACTGTGAGAACGCTGCGGAATAAAATATGAAACCGATTACAAGAATACAATTGCTGTTGGAGGTACAATAAATCATTGTAACTCACGTAAGTTGATCTAGTCCTACTAGGCCCTACTCTGAGGTGAAATCACAGGATTCTTACAGTAACCCTGGGTGATGAGAGCATGTCCCAGATTATCTTTCCAAATCTATCTGGCCATGTTTCTTCCAATTCTTACTTATTCGTTCACTCATATACATTACCAATTACAGAGGCCAGGGTTCACGCAATATATAAACCCAAAACCATACAAATCACAAGGTGACTTAGCATGATGTGTGAATGCCACAAAGTTGAAACCAAACAAGTATAACCTGAAGCCAGCAAGAAGATCCCAATAAAATTTTCAGGAAGAACCTGTGATGATGGTTGTCAGAAATACCAGCCAAAGCAGGATATCTTCTCCCTGTTTATAGGAAGAGGCTCAGGAGAAGGGCACTGGTAGTAGTACTACTTCCATGTTGGAAGCACTGAGGTGTTTCCGTGGTGAAAGGATTATCCACTGACATCCTCTATTACCCAACTGGTAGTAGGAGAACCGGGGAGATATAGATTGAAACACAGATCAGACTCCTAGCCTAGAAAAATCTCCGCCTTTCAAAGGGAAGGGTTAGGAATATATTTAGTGTCAGAGAAGGCAACTATTGACTGTAAGAACATTGCAGAATCAAAGGAGCCTGTTTATAAACCATTTTAAGTTATGCAATGCACATTAACTCACTTAACCTAGTGACCCTGTTGTATCTATTCTATATTCCACCTGGTCATATCAGAAACATATAAAAAAATATTTAGTGGTTGTCTCAAGACAAAAGAATTCTGTAGAAATCTTCCAGAATGTGTGGGATTTCATTTAATTTTTTATAGGAAAAAACACCCATAATGATATGACATAGCCTTTGTAGCCGGTACTACAGAAAACAGCAAAACAGCACCATAGTGAAAGATATATACTAGAGACATTGAGCAACAAAAAGATGATGGGTCAAGCAAGTACAGGGGTTCGCAGGGGTTTGGGAGAACCTCTAGCTAAGATTCTGTGCAGTTTGGAGAACCCCCCAAGTCCAACTCCTGGCTTGCCCCACTCCTCCCACCCACCCCTACCAGGAGTCCCCAAGCAGCCCCTTTTGGATGCAGGTAAGT
>JANHFT010001946.1:390264-404276 GCA_032467955.1 Pseudoxenodon macrops | reverse complement strand
AACAGGCCTACCGGAAGTTCGGGAAGGCCAGAAACAAGCCTGTTTCCGGCCTCCAGAGGAGCCTGGGGGGTCGGTTTTCGCCCTCCCAGAGGCTCGACTAAAACCTCTGGAGCCAGGGGAAGGCAACCCCCCCCCACACACACACACACCATGGTGCAGGAGGCCGACTAGGCCACCATGACCACACCCACCCAGCAACCAGGCAGAGAACCCCTTGCTAAAAAATTTGAAGCCCACCCAAGCAGGTAGCACTATCTACAGATCATACTAACACTATTAAATTTAATATCTAAATCTGAATACAGCTATCTGCCAAAAGAAAATATTGAAAACATTATACAGTATGATTATTGGTTACCTGAGAATCCAATTAAGCCTTTAAAACAATAGTAGTTTAAGGAATGTTCTGCATTTGCCTTATCACCTCTAGATGTGCTGTACTATAACTCGTATCCTTCAAAGAACATACTAGCTAAAAAACATGACAGGATTTGTAATTCAACACTTCTGAAGGGTGACAGATTGGGAAAATCTGATTTAGATTATGTCCATCTGGCATAATCCGTCTGTGTGCATGATATCTTGGATAATTGCCTGGTGAGAATTATTTCTGAGTAGATTTGCCCAGGAATGTATTGTAGATCAATCTTTTCCAATTAATCTTGATTGCAGAAAATACGACTTCAACAATAGAGTTGTAAATGTCTGGAATACTCTACCTGATCCTGTTGTTAGTTTCTCTAACCCCCATACCTTTTACCTGTCTACCATGAACCTTACACATTTCTTAAGACGATCCTAAGGGAGCGCATCAGCATGCCTACCGTCCCTGTCCTACTGTCCCCATTTATATGTACTCATTTTATGTGTTTATGGCTATATTTTGCTTATTTAGATCCATTTATTCGTGTCATTTTTTCCATGTGTCCATGTCTATACTGATACTTGTTTCCTTGTACTTGTTGACAAATAAAATAAATAAATAAATAAAATACCTAATCAGGATAATTAACTGCACTATTATTCCACATTTTGGAACAAAACCACAGGATTCTTAATACTTTAGAAAATTATAGTATCTCAAGGATGCAGAGGTCTTCTTGGTTTAATCCTCTATATTTAATTTATCAGTACATCAGCAACTGAGGAATTTTCCTGCATGGGAAAGTAGCAAAATAATGTTCTTACAGTGATGGAAGTTATATTTGCAGCTATGTATTGCTGATATAAGTTGTCTGTCGACATTTTAATTGGTACTGTTTTAACAAAGAGGCAAGGAAGAGGATTTGAAACCATCTGATTGAATATTTTGGTGTTGCTATTCCTGATTTTTTTATGTGTCTTCTCCTTTAAATGGTAGTAGCATTACATCTCACTGTTAATACACACAGGCTTAATTCATTAATTTAACATTTTTTTTAAAATCACCTTAAAAAGAGTGTTCATAGCACCTGCCTTATAATAGGACATCTGAAGTAATTAAGGACAAGACCTTCAGATCACAATCAGATCACACAAGCTGCACTAGTTACAGTAGGATATCTTTGCAGGATGGCCACCCTTTTCAAGTATGGGAGGGAGGGTGGGACATGTTTTAATGTTTTTTATCCATTACAATGGATAAATGATTATGAATGTGAATTAAACTGTGGGATTCCCCCCCCCTCCCCCGATTTGGAGAAACGATATTTGAGGAGCTTCTGGGAACTTCAACTATGTTAAACTAGTTTAATGCCCAGTTAGGTGGCAGGAGCTAAACAACCTTTGCTGATCTTGAAAAACTAAGCAAGGACTGGTTAGTACTTGGATAACAATAATAAGGTAATATGTAAATCACTTCCATATTATAATTATGAAAAACCCAGAAGACAAATTCAACCTGAGGCAATCTTTGCCTTTATTTTAATTGTAATGTACATTATAGTCAATCTTGCCAGAAATTTCGGGAAAAAGAAAAACATGTCATTGAATCATCTCTGCTTCATTTGCCTATGTACTGTACTGCACTTCCTGGGAAAAATAAGGCTGGAGGAAGCGAGCAAGCAAGAAAGCTCTAGGAAAAAAACACCAGTTACTGTTTCAAATGCAGCAGGTAAAATATTTATAAACTCTTCCTCCTCCAGAGGGAGTTTTCTGCACAAGTGGAACATTAGCTCCAATCCAGCCTGCTACATAATATATATCCATAATATACGGTAGTATTGTTGTTGTTTTTAAACTAGAACCTAGAGGAAAAAAGATTTCCCATTTCCTCTAAATGTAGATTAAAAGGCCCAAGATTTTAGTTTACTGCTTTAAAGGAATGGAGCAGAAGGAAATGGAGACCAAGGAGCTAAAAGATGTTGGGAAGAAATGCCAAGGTCTTCCCTGGGAGCACATGACCAGATATTATTTCTTTAATTACATTCTGACACATTCAGGAAAGTTTTCTCAGTCAATGAATTTGTTCTTTTAATAGTCCAGGTCCAAATGTAGACAACATATTGTCTTAAGCAAGGACACATTGGTCCTTTCTTTGCATATCAGCTGGAGAATGTGAAACGAAAAAAGCACTGGATACCACCTTTCCTGTTTGCATGTTTCCAGATATGTGAAAGACCATTTTAAGTGATGATAGCACTAAAGTTTCCATTGATGTAGTGACTTAATACAATGTAGTGACCTGCTTCTTGGTCAAGATATTTTGCTGTGGGTGAAGCAAACTATGTCCTTATGACATGTGTGAACCAGCTGTGAAACATGTGAAACAGCTGCTGAGCATATAGCCAATATGTGTATGTCTATACACACAAAAACACAAACTATCTAGTGACTGCATGCTTTCTTCGTTATGCCTACCCAAACTCTCCTCCGAAAACAATTTTAAGAAGAAATTGACCGTGTAAAGGTTATGATTTATAGCAATCAGACTCCCCAAAGCATAATCTGAAAGAACAATGGATGGTTAGCAACACCTGGATCTAGCCAAGACTTAAGAACAAGATTGCTCTCTTGTGATTGCAATAAACACACGTTTGCTTGATATAAAGAGCAGCACAAGGAAACCCAAGGGAAGGTTGCTATTTACAGTACCTTTGAAGCTGGACTCTTCTTCCCTCAAATCTCTCTGCTGGTTCCTAACTGCTAGGGAAGATAAATTCCTCCCCCCCCCCTTAACCATTACAGTTTTTGGGAGAGGAATAGGCCATTCATGAGGTGAATGCTGGTGATCTTAACAGAATAAGTTACTTAGTAACGTTTAATGAGAGTTATGGCACCTCCAAGAACAGAGCAGACAAGCAAATAAAAGGGGGGGGTCTCAGTTCTGCTTGGAGTAGTTTCAAATGGTTCTCTTGTTTTGCCTATTGAACAGTGATTGTGAAGGGGGGGACAGTATCTCAAATGGAAGAGCGAATTCTAAACTGAGGGCAGACAAGTGAGGAGTCCCGGGCTCTTCCCTGTGTGAAACAACCCTCCAACTCAAAAGATGCCTGCGCGTCCGGGACACGGTTTCGTTGTGCAACCTGGGCGAAAGAGCTGCACCGGGAGAGCTGACCCATTTGCGCGCCAATCCAGTATTCTTGGAGGCGGCAATGCGGAGGAAGGTTACGCGCAGGTGGTGGAGAAAGGCGACCGTGAGGAGAACGCGGCAGTCTCCCGTCTCGGCGAAGGACCCCGAGCTGTTGCTGGGCGGAAGGGCAAGCGCGGGACGGAGGCGGCTGGTCCCCTTGGCGCCTCTTCGCCACCGCAGCCGGTGGTGCCCCGGGGAGCCGGCTAAGGGAGGCGACTCGGCCGGTTGCTTATGCGCGGCCCTCTAGGATGAAGGGGCGGAGCCAGTGCCAATCCAGCACTGCTCTGTCCGCTCGCTTTGCGCGATACGCATCGTCCCTCTTGCGGCGGAGAGACGGGGAGAAGCCGACTTAGCCGCTTGGGGATCGGCCACCGCCGGACCTGGGACCGGGGCAGCTGAGGCGGAGGACGCGCGATCTTGAGAAAGGAGCAAAGGGAGAATCGGGACGCGGCTGGGCGGCGAGGCGAGGCGAGGCGTGGCGGGCGGGGAGGGGTATCCGGTTGCAGGTGTTTTCGAGCAGGATCCCACTGCCGTAAAGGCGACTGCGCTGGCTCGGCTGAAGGGAGGAGGTTTTCCCGAGGTTCCGGCTCGCTGCTGCCCGGAGCGCGGTTCCGGCTAGGTTGGTGCGGATCCAGAGCGCGGGTGACTAGGGGGCGCCACTCTCCTGCTCGGAGCCGCTCCGCCCGTCCCAGCAGGGACTTGCTCGGAGAAGGAAGGCGGACGAAGACAGGAGCGCAAGCCGAGGATGTGGGATGCGCGGGTGACGAATCTCTTCAAGAGGAACCTTCAGCCCACGCTGACCTACTGGAGCGTCTTCTTCAGCTTCGGCCTCTGCATCGCCTTTCTGGGGCCCACCCTGCTCGACCTGCGCTGCCAGACCCAGAGCTCGCTGTCGCAGGTCACCTGGGTCTTCTTCTCGCAGCAGTTCTGCCTGCTGGTCGGGAGCTGCTTGGGCGGCGTGTTCAAGAGAACGTAAGTCCCGCTCTTGCTCGCTGCCTCGGGCTCTCTCGCCCATCGGCATCGCCTGCCGCCTCCTTCCTTTGGGAGCGAAGATGCTGTTGGCCGGGCCGGGAGAGATGGAGGGGGGGGACCCTTTCTCCTTTGCCACTTGGGCACCTTTTCAGTATCCAGGAAGGTGATGTCGACCATCGCTTGTTGGGTGGGATGCGTGCCAAGCTGTGCCCTAGAAATCAGTGCCTGTTTCTATGCCCGCGCCTGTTTTCCGCTGTTACAAAGGCTGGAGCAGATCTGATGCTGCAGTTCCTGACCGTCTAAATTAAGGACCTTAGGCAAAGTTTGAAGCATCTATGCCTGTTGAAATCCATGCCCAGTTCCTCATAAGTCCCAGCCACAAGTTTGGGCTTAAATCAGGACTTAATTCTGTGTAGATGTGTGTAGAATTGACTCTAGCAAACAGAAATACCGAAGGGGGTTTGTTTTCCTTTAAAAAATGACTCTATGCAGCTTTATTCCTGGTTCCTAAATACATAAGCAGAATGGGTAGAAGCCAGACTCTTTGGCTTGGACTGTGATAAGTCGGTGAAAAAGGGAGAAGCCAGCCGTACAATGCTTTGTTTTGGGAAAAGATGTTTTGATGTGCAGGCCACGGTGGTTCACACACAAACTATAGCTTAACTTTATAGCCTATGTGTTGCTGCAGAGACTGGATTTAATGGATGGTACAATCCAGAGGACATTTCTGGTGGGTGGATGTGTGGGTGGATGAGTCAGATTGTGTAGGGCACCTAACACAGGAGTGGGCAACACCTATTCAGAGAGAACCTGGTCCCTGTGTCTTTAAGAGCAGCCCTTCACACCAAAATCAAGCAGTTAGCAGCTATGTACATAACTGCTTCTGTAAATGATAGATTACAATGAAATAAGATTAAACAATGATAGAGATGCAGTCACAAGGGAAATTTAGAGTCAGTTATCTTAAAAGCAGTTAACCAATATCTCTCTTAGATGTGTTACATATACAAGCAATTGTGAATGCAACACACACACACACATTTCCACATTGTATTGCTTTTGCTAGTTAAGTTTGATTTTTTGCAAATTAGGCCAATGTCTGGTTCCAAAATCAATGTGCTGCTTTCTATTCCTGAATTATTTAAAACACATCCTCCAATAACTTTCACAGGGCTTATCCAAATAAAATCAAAGTCAAAGATCAAATATGAACAGGGCCCTTGCAAAAGGAGCCTTATTCTATTGACCATGCACCTGTCAGTTATTGCACAGAAATCAATTATGCTATAGGATCATCTTCCAGGGCCTACATTAGCAACCCTTGGGTCTGTTCACATGACATCATTGTGGTGTTATGTGAAGTCTTCTGCCTGCATAGAGGTGGCTGCAGACTTTGGGGAAATGGAGCATGTGGCAGGATCCCAGAAGGATTTACAGTGGGGAACCAGCAGAACACAGCATGCCTGATGGACATTGACATAGAAACCTCAGGCTGCAGAAATCATGCTGAGAATTTCTCTTTGTAATCTAAGAGGTTTGTGTAAAGGACTTGTTTTAATAACCTTAGTGTCCAAATTCAAGCTGTCTTCTTCTCTGAAAAGTTCGCAGTTAACATCTAGTGGCCAATAAGCATTTAAGTTAATGTACGGTAAAACAGTAAATATTCCATTTTCATACAGAGTTCCAGGACAAGATGATGTTATTCTTTTCAAATCATTCAATGAACAATTAATAAGGAAGTGAGCCCTGTAAAGCAGAAAACATGAACAGTAATTTCCCATCTTACTCCCAATTTGTGTTGTATAATTGCTGCTATATTAATTTGTTTGAGGTTCCCATTTTAACTTATGTGTAATATCTGTCAACTGATGTTTAATCTGGAAAAATGTTTTAACAGTCTTGGTGTTTTGAAGGTATTAACTATATTTTGATCAAGGTTTTCTATTAAACAGTCTTTAAAAACAATTCTTTTAATTCATGGGATGTTTGCATAATATTTAATAGTTTATTTAATATTTAATATAATTAAATATTTAATCTCATGATCAATGTATGTTTTAGAATTTCTTGAATCAAGGCAAGCACACCAAATATTCATCTAACAACAGTTTTGTACACAAAGATATTGTTCCATTACAATAATTCTAAATAAAATCAGTCATACTAATTATTCTTTTCAACCTCATAATTATGGAGTCAAAAAGAACAGTCCTGCTTGAACTTTTAACTATTGATATGCCTGAAAATACATCATCCTATATAATTATTTGACTTCAACTTTATAGTGTGATGTTAAATTGTTCGATAAAATCTTTAGAACAGACTTTTTTATAATTGTATGATTTATGTGGACAAGACCACAGAGTAGCTGTCACTTATTAATGAAATGAAAGAGAAATTGTGTGTGAATTGATTTGGACCATTTTGAGAAAAATGTGGGATTACATCTTGATTTCTAATCATCTGTCTTGGCAATATTGGACAGTGTCTTCTATGTCAAAAACTTGCTCTATTATTGTCCAGCATCATTCTTCTAAGACATCCCCATAATTTGATTCTGTCCAATAAACCTTTAAAGGAAAAATGAAATTAAAAGCAAATGATTATGGTATTTAGAATAGTAAAAGGGCCCTATTCTTTCCAGAGAGTTATGTATATTGCTTGTATTATCTATATAGTAACAGCCTATTTAAGCATGAAAGTAAATGTTTGGTCATGTATTTTTATCATTAAAGCAAAATTAATGGGCAAAATTTATTAAAAGATTCTGTAGGCTAATCATTATTGATCGATATTGCATTTTCCCAACAGTCCTAAGTATGTCCATTTTTGCTGACTAAAGTGTAATTCCCAGCATTCCATTAGATGTAGTCTAAGAACCGAGACTGCAATCAACTTGTGTATAGTGCAACTAGTAAATCATAGCCTTGATGTGCAAGTTTCTAAAACCTCAATTGAACTTGCAAGAACATTAGCTAGTCTTTTAAATTAATATGTTTTCATCCTACAATGTACAATATGTTTTTTGAGTTAGGAAATATGCTGCAATTCTCACTTTATTAGGGAAAAACTGAGATAGAAGGCAACTTCCTAAGTGCCAGGTAGACAGCTGTTAATAACTGTGAAGTGCTTGGTGCTCTCTAAGCTTGGTTGTTTGCTTGCACCAAGGATTCCTCAATTCAACCCTGAATGACATATATTCTTTTCTATAGGTGTTAATAAAGTAATACTGAAGAATTCTATTCTTGTCATCAGATAAATCAGGCTTATATGGAAGCTAAGATAACTTTGCTCATGCAGCCACTCTAAGGACTACTTATGAGTAACCTGTCTCTATATGATTGAGGCAAATTCCTAGAGAGGCCCTTTAAATAGGTTTCCTCTAGCACCCAATTGTGACTGCCTTTTTAGAGTCATCTACACTTGTCTAACCAGCCTGCTGTACCCAGCCAGACCCAACAAGAGGAAGAATTATAAGCCCCCAGCCACCACCACCCCAAATGTGCAGTGCCACTGGCCCACTGTTTAATCTGCATTCAAAGAAACAGTAATTGTCAGGTGCAAGAAACTAGGAGCTGGAATAGAGTTCAAAAGTACCACAAATTTATTTCTTGATACCTATTTTATGTTTGGAGGGGCGCAATGGCTCAGTAGCTAAGACACTGAGCTTGTCAATCAGAAAGGTTGGCAGTTCGAATCCCTAGCACCACATAACAGAGTGAGCACCAGTTACTTGTCCCAGCTTCTGCCAACCTAGCAGATTGAAAGCATGTAAAAATGCAAGTAGAAAAATAGGGACCACCTTTGGTGGGAAGGTAACAGTGTTCTGTGCATCTTTGGCATTTAGTCATGTTGGCCACATGACCATGGAGATGTCTTCAGACAGCGCTGGCTCTTCGGCTTTGAAACATGTGCACCGCCCCCTAAAGTTGGGAATGGCTACGTAGCACATACCTTATACATGATGTTGTATAAGGGGTCAGCCTGGTCATCTCCAACAGGAACATATGAAAAAGAAAGCAGCCGCTGCTTATAGTTAGGACCTAGAAAATGGCTACAAGGCTGGTCTGACTCATGTGCTGCTGGTGTAATAAGGAGAGATGATTCAGCAGGGATCCCTTGGGTCAGCCAAGACATGTGAATGAGACCTTTGGGTCCCAACCTCTTACTGCAGCATGGCAGTAAGATTTACCAATCTTTTGAGGGAGGTTGCTTCCTTCCTTCCTTCCTTCCTTCCTTTTTGTTTGTTTGTTTTCTCTGAGCATTTCAAAACTGTGTTATGGTGTCTTTGGAGGAGGCAAGATGTTTAGCTCTTTTTAGGCTTGAGAAATTTTAATTTTTTAGTAAAATAATTAATTAAAAAATTGTTAAACCTATGAGGTATAACACACATTCCATTTCCTATCCATGTGGACAGTACTGAGTTGGATGGATTAACTGCCTGGACTTCCTTCTGCTATTTGATAGGACATAAACATGGGTCTCCTAGTCCAACCCCTTTGTTGATTATATAATATCCCTAACAGCTGACTTTCCAACTTTTATTTGAATGGATGAGAATGCTCCACTTTAATAACATAATTGGTTACTGTGTTTTGGTCTTGGGTATTGTAAAACTCGAAGGGGCTTTCATGGGCCTTTCCTATTTGAAGCAGGCTTCTTAGATTCCAATGGATTACCTTCACAAGGGCCAAGATAAGGTTGATAAGGTGAGAAGGGAATGTGGACAGAGTAAATGAAAATGGCACAAATTTATCTTAAATCAATCAATGAATTTTTAAAAATTGTTTATCTCACTGATGCCAGTCAGATGACCTGAAGATATACCTTTGAGATATGTGATGGATGTCTTTACAGCAGACAATGTGTCCAAGTTTTTCATGTGCCAAGTGTACAGTTTTTCAATTAATTGTACCTTCAGTTTAGTTCATAGTGGCTGTTGATGTCTTTACTTTGTATTTTATAAATGGCACCTATTTTTCCTTCTGGGGCTGCTGGGTCTTTTGCTTAGAAAGTTTTGGAGTGCTTTAATTGGTTTGATTCCATGAGGTTGTAATAGTCTGTTAGTGGTTTCTGGGATGTTTTTGATGTTGGCAGTGTTATTTTTTTATGACTTGTATTGGTTGTGCCATATTGGTTGAGTGGTCAGGCACTTTTTGATGAAAGTTGCACAGACATCCATTTTGTTGGAAGATGTATAGATAATTTGTTTCCTTTTTCTACTGTTCAGAGTTTCTGCGGTGTGTTTGTGCTCATCTAAATAGAGTTCTTACAGTTTCTCTTGTAGGAGGTTGTATTATTACTTTGATAGTGAAGCATTTGATTGGTGTGGGTGTTTTTTTTTGGTATACTTGTGTTTCTAGTTTGCCATCATAGTCTCTGCTGATCAGGATATCCAGGAAGGGTAGTGAGGAGTTGTTTTCTTTTTCTCTGGTGAATTGGATTCCTTTGAAGATGTTATTGATTGTTTTGTATGTGTTCCCTAATTGGTCCTTTTTATTAAGGTGATGATGCCATCTACATATGTGATCCATATTTGTATTTGCCGGAGTGCTATCAATTCTAGATACTACATTATGATCTCCACTATGAGTCTTGAAAGTAGTGATCCCATAGATTCCCACAGGAGTCATCTACCACATACAGTGTAAAAACTGCAGAAGTCAATATTTAAAACAAACACACTGAAGACTAGAGAAATCATCCATCTAGACAACTAGCAGTCAGAAGACCTGATGAAAACTCTTTAATTTCACAACATCTGGACAGACTTAATCATAGTTTTAACTGGGAAACTATCCTAGACAAAGCCAAGTCCAAAAACATGAGATAATTCCTGAAAGCCTGGCACTCTAACAAATTGGCCATCAATAGACACATAGACATAAATAACATCTACATACTGTGCAAAAGAGATAAAAAAGGGAACAAAAAGACCAAAATACCTTCCCACCAGCAATCAATATCCAGATGAGTAACACCAAGATTACCATCAGACCAACAATCAAGTAGTAAACAATATCCCAATCAAGGAACTGGCAAACATGTTAACAGTGAACAGCCCAGCAAAACAACTTCCAAGACCATTCCCGCTGACAGAACAAGCCAATATAAATTGAGAGCTAACCCCACTCCTTACTAGCACTGATCCTGTTACCTAGTTTAAGTAATGAAATGTCTGCAAGAAAGTGAATGAGGTCAGAGAGCACCAAGGACCCCACAGTTCAACCCTGAACTACAAAAATTCTCCTTTTTTGGTACAAGCAAAGAATATTGAGACTTTAGATCCTCCTCCCAAGCAGATTTGCAAATCAAATTAATTTGTGCTAAAATCTACTCTGAAGTGGTGGCCTCAAAAAGGATCAGTCCATTATTTAAACTACTGCGAATGAACATCCTTAAATTCTTGGGTTAATAGAGGAAAACCTTCTTATTACTATATTTGGAAAGAGAAATGCAATTACCCCTTGCTGGAGATGTACTGCTGGAAGACACACCCTTAAACTAACAGCTGCAGACCCCAGTGCTCAAAAAATATGAGTCTCCTATCATGAAGATTTTGTCTTGCACTACATGTGATGCTTAGATCATCCAAAAAGATTCCATTATTTTTATTGGCATCCTTGTTTTGACCCATCAGGGGTTTAGAATTTATACTTCTCTTAGAGGATATGAGATCTCAAAAGAATATGAAAGAAACTCATCTTAAATTCATAAGTCTCTAAATGTGTGCTAGAGTTGGAGTGGGGGAGATAATCAAAGATGATGAGACGTATCACAAGAGTTGGCAGTACTGTATATCCATTTTGTTTTTGTGAACAATTTTTCCCCTAAAAGCAAGGCATAATGCTTTTAAATTCACTCTGTCTATTATATTTAATGTGCCACTCTTTTATGATTAAGCACATTCATACATTTTAAAACACATTGCTTTCTGTATTATAAGTCCTTAATTATTTTTGTTGAAATTAAAAAGAATTATATGGTAGGCTCACTTTTTGTCTGTTTCCTTGTTTGTTAAAAAAATGTTTTTTGTTTCCTTGTTTGTTAATGGGTAATGCCTTATTTAACAATTCTGAGGTTGAAAGTTGAGAGTGACATTAGGAAAATATTTGTATTATGCTGACTATTGCCAATTTTATGGTCAGAATTTACAATTAGAAGAAACATACAGGCCACACATTTCTCTAAATCACAATATGATTTGTTTTTCACTTCATGTATTGATGAACTTTAAAAAACTATTGGATTTTAAACCATGATTTATGCCTTAATATTTACCTGGGAATTCAGATATTGTACCTTTGATCGATTCCAGCAAGACTTGATTCTTGGCACATGCATGGATAAATGCATAGCCCTGTCAAGAATACACTGTAATTTCTTGATTCTGTCTAGTTATCAAAACAGAGTAGTAAATAATTTCTTACTGTGACTGACTGGTTTTTGTTGCAGTCCATGATATTTTCAGTTGTTACCTACTGATCCCTAATTTGAAGATGTCTATCTTCTTTCTCTCACTCTTTCTCTTGTCATGCATCCCACATTATCAATGGAAAGACCATTGGTTTAATTGTTCTGATCTTGCTTAACCTTGTCACTATGTGATTAATTTCCTCTTTAATCAATAATGTTTCTTTTCTTGAGCCTAAGCAAACAAAACTATACATCACCTTTCCTTTTTGCCACCCATTTAAAGTTTACTAATTGATATTACATTTGTCTTAATGCTTAGCAGAAATCTGGACTTTTTACCTTTTTTGGGGGGTTTGCTTTCATTATCTTTCAACTTCATATTTTCATTTAGGCCATCACCTTTCCGATCTTGCTATTCATATGAACTTTCCGATCTTGCTATTCATATGAACAGGTTCTACTCTAAAGAGGGATGGGAAAAACAAGCATGCTAATCTTACCCCTTTCCCTGTGTTTCTCCAAACTCAGTTCTTGCAGTACTTTTTGTTATAGTAAGTTTACTTGTTATGTGTTTTAAAAAAACAGTAATCGGGTGTTCTGGCATACCAATCAGTCTTATCAATAAAGGAGAATATTTGTAGCTCAGGGTTGAAATGAGGGGTCTCTGGTACTCTCTGAACTTGGTTGTTTTCTTGCAGCTATTTCGTTACCCAAACTAGGTAATCTCATCAATGCTATAGTGCTCCCACTGATGATGTTACCTAGCTTGGTTGTTTTCTTGCAGAAGTTTCGTTACCCAAATTCAGAGAGCGCTGAGGACCCCTCAATCAGTCTTAATATATTGCACATTCTCAGATGTTCTACACAAAGGCCTTGCTATAGCATCTTGTATTCTCTACCCTTCTATTTCACCCATCTTTTGGTGGCTATGTGGGTATAGCTATCTGGCTATAGCTATCTCCTGCTTACTTATTTGTCATTTGTTTCGCCAAGGGCAGCTCTATTCTATTTGATAAACTCTTAAAGAAAATCAAGTTTGTGGGGAAATTTAGTGCAATAGTTTACTCATTTGTAAGTTTTCTTAAATTTCCCTTCGAAAAATATATGATATACTAAGTCTAGGGTGATATAGCTGTGTTTTATGTTTGTCAGCTGAATGACTGCCTCTTCCATGCAGCTTAATTAACAAACCACATTTTATTATAATCATTGAAGCACAGCCATATACAATACAGGTAGTCTTGACCATTCATTCAGACCGGGGCAAACCGGTAGAAACCGACCACTGCACACAATGCACTAAATAATAAATGTGGTCCTCAGATCACAATAGCTCTGCATCCATAGTGTGTGTGGCTAGGAAATTTTGGGAATAGAGGTCCACACATCTTGAAGTTGGTAAGTTGGTAAGTTGGAAAAACACTGATTTAGCACAATATGTAATATAGTGTTTGTGTCCTTGCCATTCTATATCTATCTGTAGTTCTTTTTCCTTTTAAGTGCTCCTTCCAGCTTCAGTCTTTTCCCATTTCACACTTTAGACTTTTATTTTATTAAAAACTAGATCACTTTTTTTCCCCTCACTGTTGGATCCTACACTGTCTAAAAAAGATGGAGCAGTTGTTGAATCCACCCAGGGTGCTTTAGAGTTATTACAGTTATTTAATAACTTTGTGTTTCTTTCTAAATTTCAAAGCATACTTTTGGGTAGCACTATGAAAAGGTTTAGATTTTAATCTATTTATGAAAGTATAAATTTTTGTTCAGCTGTCTGGAAGATTATTTCAGAATATATGAGTGTTGTTAACATGGCTGGATACTGACTGTGGAAGAATCCTTTTAGGGAAGACCTAATGCCTGTCAGTTTCAAGGCTCAGTTTCTGAGATGCCAACTGCATGCTTCTGACAAGCAAGCAAGTGAGATAGTCTTGTTTCTCCCACACATCTATTGTCCAAAAGATAATACATTTAAATGTGAAGGTTACAATTAGGATGAATGTTCTATCGTTCTATTTATTTAAAAAAATACATTTAGAAGAGTTACCTACCTTCCTCTTAGGAGAATTCCACCTTA
>JANHFT010001946.1:371172-389968 GCA_032467955.1 Pseudoxenodon macrops | reverse complement strand
CTACCTTCCTCTTATGAGAATTCCACCTTAGAAATTATTTAGGATAATTCCTTGTGACTGTGGACAAATACTATCTCAACCCATTTATAGTATGAACTTGTAGCTCTAACAAAGGCAGTTCTGTAATTCTTTGATACTTCAATCTACTTCCCTTCTTTTACTTCTCCCATACTTACAAAACAGTAATATTTTTTTCCTGACATTGATTTGCATCACATGCCTGCTTGCATATCATCATCTTCTCAAGGGAGTAGCAAGTCATTATTTGTTCCAGGAGTGATTGATGGGTTTTTCTTGCAGCCCACAGTATTCTTAGCAACCATTTCCGGACCTATGCTTGAAAGCATTTTGAAGACCATTTGTGCTATTTATGTGTCCGTTAGGGAAGTTCTTTTACCAGAAAATCAAATTTACATTTCAATTTGTAAGTACATGATTTATCCTTACAGCACAGGCAGGTGAAGTTGATTTTGTGGCATGTGTGAAAATGTTCATTGTCCTGTGTCTCTCTTAGGTGTAATTCAAAGTCATGCTGGAAGTGTCAGTGAGATATTGTACCCTCTATAATAATTAGGGTATGCAATGCAGATCCCTGCGTATAGTGACTCTTGGCTATTCATCCATATCTGGGTAGTAGTTGCTTGTAATTCTGACTAGTTTTTTCTCTGAAGTTACTGGCTCATTTTATTTGGATAAAGGTTGAAAGCATTAACCAACAGATTAAGTTTTTCTTTACCGCTGATTTTTTTATGTAGTTAGGAATTTGCCTTAGACTGAATTTGGCTATCAGTTTCACGTAATTAAATTCTGATGATATTAGATAGTATAGTAGCAATGCTAGGGTTTAAAGCAAAGATCTTTCTTGGCCCCAGGATTGAACATGGGATGGTCTGCATTGAAAGCCTGACTGTTCCACCAGGATATAACCCTCCTGTAGCGCCCGAGGAGTATGACCCCTTTGCGTAACATATTTAACAATGTAAATTAGAAATCTAGAAAACTTCAGTCTAGTTGCTATGATTTAATCTTTTTAGATACTTTTGGCCTGGAGGATTGAGTCTTCATTTATATGTTGCTTTTCATTTTGGGAAGGAACCCCCTGCAATCCGTATAGGAAGAGTTGGTTCATTCCAACGAATCTGTACCTACCCAACATTTTCATTTTGACTGAAGAAGTTACTTGGATGAGTAACAAAACATCTCAGTTTTAATAAACTTTTGTCCAGTTGCCGTGATGTACCGGTAACCTTTTTAGATAGAAATCTAGTGCTTGTGTTCACATAATACCCTAAGTTTGATTAGTTTTATTTTTAAGTTGTGATTGCAAAAGTTTCTTTATGCTTCATTACACTGCCGTTTCTATAATGAACAATCTTACTATATCAGTCCACTTACCATACTTATTTACCTAATTGATGTAGCCGCCAATCTCACAAAAAGCTAACATTACCAGATATGCTTGCATATAAGGCCATCTGTGCATAAGCTGACCCTCAAATTGTTAACCAAACTATGTGAAAAATGTGCCACCTGCAGATAAATCAATCCACATTTTTCATCGTATTTTGGTCAAATATTTAAGGGTTAGCTTATCCATGTATGGGCTTATATGTGAGTACATAGAAGAAATAAAGTTTTTTTTTAAAGCATTACTGTATATACTTGTGGATACGTCCATTCATGTATAAGCTCTTGCGTCTCTACAGGACTTAAGACGCGTGACGTCACCAGTCACTGGGACCGGCGATTGGAGGAGACGAGCCGGGCAGCTGGAGGGAAATCCTGGAGCTGTAATTGGTTGGGTGTTTGACAGCGCCTTGTATAAATAGCTGTCAAACGCCAGAGTTACTTCAGTCAGGTTTTCTGTGTTAATAAAGTTGTGTTGTTAGCTTGAACCTGACTCGCCTCAGTTATTGTGGATACTCTAACAGAGTATACAATATAAGCCAAATCTTGTTTTTTCTCAGTTTCTCTGCAAGTATATATAGTACATCTTCCACACAACCTGAAGGTTACAGGTAGTCCTGGTGATTACTTATTCTCAGGGTAGGCTTGGATTTGGAGTCAGATGAGGGGATCAATAATGAGTAGAAAGTGCAGGACCCAGCTTCAAAAGTGCTGACAGATGGAACAGTCAACTCCAGTGCTAGCAGAAGGATTGCCATCTGAGCAGGCAGAAGTGGTGCAAAAAAACAGCACCCAGCAGTCAACAGCCGCTGTCCCTCTCTGAAGATGAGGGTGTGGGGTTACTGCAAGTGTTCGGCGGACTGCAAAGAGATTGGAACAAAGGTGCTCTGTGAAATTATTCAGAAGAAGAAGTCTCCCCCCCCACCCTGCTAAATAAGCTACCCCAAGGCTGTTTCTGTTAAAAGGGAGCAGCAAGCACAAAGCTCTCCGTTAACAACAGCTGTCCATTAATTATCACTCCATTGACTTGACTTGTGAAGTTTGCAATCCAGATTTTGAACCTGGACCAGCCAATGAATCTGCTACAAGCTGTGACCCTTGGACTCCACCTGACTATTGTTCTGTCTGCCACTTTGATTTAGAAAACTTGTGAGCCAGGCAAGCTGAACGACTGGAGGCAACTTGTCTCTATCCTGCAAATGTATGTATTTGCAAGCCTAATTTAGTGAAGAAAACAAACCCATGCTTTCGTGCGTTTGTGTGATGTTGGTTTAGGACAGGACCCTCATTAAGTGATGGTTTGAAGTTACAACAAAATTGAATTAGGGTCTGTGGTCTTATGATAAGTTGTGCAGTATCCCCAGAATGTAATCGCAATTCAGATGGACAACTACAATGGTCACAGCGCCCCAAAGTCACATGATTGCTATTTGTAACCTTCACTGCTAGCTTCCAAAAAGGAAAGTCAATGAGGAAGCTGGCAGGAGATCAGAAGATGGTTATCATGTGACTGTGGACTTCTGTGACCGCATGGGATTCATCTAATGACAGCAGCTGGGACTGCCATAACTGCTCTCCTAAGATGGAATGATCATTTGATGGCATACTTTATTACTGCATTGCTTAGCAACAGAATTGCCAATCCTACTTATCATCATTAAGCAAGGACTACTTGTATTCATTTTGTCATTTATGAAACATAAAATCTTGCCTATCTCAGTAAAATAATGAATTCTCACAATTATATGTTTCTGAGTGATTGGGTTTTGCTTAATTTGAGTTAGTAAAATTCAGATACCCTACATACACTATGTAGTATATTTTTAAGGACTTATATCTGTTTGAGCAATATGATTTAAATTTGGTGAGGGATTAATCCATGTTTTTGTCATTTTGTTTGCATAATTTTCAACAATTATTGATATAAGAAATTATTTTACTTTTCTATTTTCTCCTTAATAACAGCATAATAGTCTCCTTTGGTGAGATTGGCAGCTATATATATATATATATATGATTAATACAATAAATAAATAAAAATTATATTCAGGTTGCCTCTGTATCAGACTCTCCGTAACAGATCTTAAAAACTGTTTCACTAGCTTCTTTAGAAGTTGATCTGCTTCTAATTCAACATAAATGGAAGCAAATGTGAGCAGTTAATTGTCCAATTTCTCTTTAACAAAAATAAAACTCCCTGGTGTTTCCCTTACCTTAAAATTATATTAGCTTTAAATAAAATTTCAACCCCTCTAAATAATTTGTTACCACTGCAAGATATTGTTTACCAAAATATTTTTTCTACATATCCTGTTTTGTACGTTTCTTGAAGTTAACTTCTTTCCCATATTTGTTGTAAATCTTTTCACTTTGTGCTGAATACACTAGTAAGAAATGTATCTCTCTAAAGAAAAGCAAAACCATCATAATATTGATTGCTCCTCCCCTTTCCGTATAATCCTCCCTTTCTTTATCCCTTTATGCCCTTTTGTAATTCCACCATGCTAAATTAGGAAATGAACTTCAGTAGGTTAAAAGCAAATCCAGTCCTCAGCTCCTCCTTGGTCTAATAATTACTTTTGAATTTTAAGTCTTTGGTGGTTTAATGTTTAGTTTTAAACTTGATTAGGTCTGTTGGGGGAGGGGAGTTGGGGGATGACTTAGTACAGATATGTCAGTATGTTGTATGAGTTCAGATAATTTGGTCAGTTAGTGTATCCAATCCATAGAAACCAATAAATCAGATAATTAAATAAAGAGGAAAGGGTTTTGTATGAATGTTTTCCATATTATTCTCCAAGATGGCTTCTTTGTGATTCCAGAGAATATTGATCTGTATTAAGTAAATCTTGCAATCCTAAAGAGCTTCTGAAGTTCCCAATTGGAACTCAAAAGTGGACTCATAAGAGAAATGGAGAGTTGAATTCTGGGCACAGTAATGAACAAACTATTCCTCCGTTTTCCCTGGGAGATTGTTGCAGAGATATGAGATGTGTCGATGTCAACCTGCATGCTGGTCGGGGGAATTCTGGGAGGTGAAGTCCACACATTTTAAAGTTGCTGTGCTCTGGATTAGGGGATGTTATTTCAAATTTTACCTGCTCCTCCACAATATAGCTGTTAATGTTGTCCTTAAGAACTTGAAAATTAATGTTTAACTTCTCATTGTGTTCTTAGGCCAGTTGAGTGTAGAAGGTAGCTGCTCTCCTTCGACAAGGCTCAGGTGTAGCATTCCAG
Organism: Pseudoxenodon macrops; assembly: GCA_032467955.1. NCBI lineage: Eukaryota > Metazoa > Chordata > Lepidosauria > Squamata > Pseudoxenodontidae > Pseudoxenodon > Pseudoxenodon macrops. Next base: position 385,324 of record JANHFT010001946.1, on the reverse strand, counting down.
TTTTGGCACACTGCCCATTCCTAGTTGTTAGCATCTGCATATTTATTCCCCATCGAGCTCTTTTTGTATCCCAGAGGTATTGCTTTTATAGCTCTGAGCCTGTTGCTGACACATCACTAGCACTTAGCAGTTGTTGTTTTTTGCTTGCTGCTCCTATTTTTATATGTATTTTTCATTCCTGAGTAAATCAATACCAAGCTCCAATTTGGGGCCTAGCTGGATATAAGTCCTTTTCAGAATCAGTTATTTATAAGAGGTTCCATGTAACTGATCTGTAGACTGTCCTATCTTATTATGATCTTTCTAGAATGAAATCTATCCTATTTGTTTACCATGTTTTAAATTTGGTGGGAAGGTTTTGTTTTCCATATACATCAGGATATCAATTACATTACGTGGCACTGTCTTGTGTCAGATTCATAATAAGCATTAGTCAATTAAAGCTAGACATAATTCTACTGATGAACAAGTAGGGGAAGTTAAACATACCACCTTTGAATAGTAAAAATGCAGGAAGTGGAAACAGATCTATCGTAGCAATCCTCATTATAGTCATCTTAGTCTGCGCCTATTGAGAAAATATCATAGCAAAATGGCTGGGAATGACAAAAAATTATAATCCAGCACAATATATATGTCATGGGTTGGGAAAGTCTCTTTTAGAAATCTCTCTTAAATATCACTGCCTTCCAATGCCTTCCTTACTATAGTGACCATATTATTTTATTTATATTTATATTCATTTATTTAAATTTATTATAACCAACAATACTGGTAGGTTCATGGCATCTTAACAAAATCCAAAAAAAGTATTTAAAAAACATCCCACAGCATAGACAGCATAGATTAAAATAACTAAAATGACCTGCATAATAACAATCACAATAGGGACCTCACAACACAATAGCCCTAGTCCTAAAGCCAGGTTTTGAGGGCTTTTCACTACAACAGGAGGGCACCATCCATGCTCTGAAGGGTGCGGTTCCAAAAGGCGGGAGCTGTAACAGTTAAATTAGTACCATGTTGAGTCAAATATCCTATAAAACTATTACAGCCCTTACAGTAGTGCTTGGAGTGACTGGCCTATGATACAGCAACATAAATAACTTGTGCCTTTTCTTTTCCAGATTGGCACAGTCTCTGCTCGCTCTCTTTGCTTCGTCCCTTGCTATTTCTGTGGTTTTTGCCATCATCCCTGTCTGTCACAATGTGGTGGTTCTTGCGGTGGTCATGGCTGTGGCTGGGCTGGCCATGGGTTGTATCGACACACTTTCCAATATGCAGCTGGTGAAGATTTATCAGAAGGATTCAGCCGTCTTCCTGCAGGTGAGGAGGAGACTGGTGGATGCTGGGTCTAATTTTGCACCCCTGTTTGTGTGCTTGTATTTCCCTACTTCTCCATTGATTCGTAACTGTTCAAGGCTCCCTTGTGCTTGCCATGATGAGGAATGTTTTCCTCTGGTGGGGAAATATGAAGATATGTAAACTTGAGTCCCTTCTTTAATTTTATGATAGGGAGAAGGAAGAAAAATTTCATTTTGTACTGAGCTTGGATGGTTTATTTTCTTCCAAGTCAAAATCAGTGCAACATGGAGGGCAAGCCTCAACCACCTTGGTGCTTTCAAAAAGACAGGATTTTCTTAAATACTATATTAGAGATGCTGCTGCATCTGGGCATAGCTGGCTTTCCCTTGTGTCCCAAATACCTGTGTATTTTCTTTTCTGCACCCTCCATGTTGCATTTTGGAATAAACCGTAATATTTTCATTTCCTTTCAGTTTCTATTACGAGATATAAGCATGCAAATGCAAGTAGATAAATAGGTACCACTTTGGTGGGAAAGTAACAGTGCTCTGTGACATCATGCTGGCCATGTGTCTTGGGTGGGTTCTAACTTACCTTGCCGCCAGTTTTCTGCCTTCCGCACCACATGGGCGCACGCACGCTTTGCACACACGCACATGCGCACTACAAAAACAATCCAAAAATTTCCCCTCCAAAGAAAGGCTGAAAACAAGATGGCAACGCATCCGCAGTGCCAGAAACTCAGCTTCTGTGCATGCTCAGAAGAAAAAAAACCTGAAAAAAATTCAAAAAAAAAGATGGTGGCATCCACAAACCAGAACCGGTTCCATGACATCACAAGCGGCTTACTAGAAGTCTATAGAACCGGTCCAAACTGGTAGGAACTCACCTCTGATGTGACTGCAGAAATCTCTTATAGCACTATGTCAATGGCCTTGAAATGGAGATGAACACCAGCCCCTATAGTTGGCAACAATCAGCAGAGTAAAATCCACAGGGATGCCTTACCTCCATTTTATATATTCTTTAGTTTAGTCCAAGCAAGACGATATGTGCCCTATACCGTCCTTCTCCCCAGATTAACACTTGGATACAAAACTAGAAGTAAAGGCATGTTGGCTCCAAACAGAAGCATGATATAGCACTAGGGAATACTGCACCTAATGAAGGAATGTAGTCATTTCAATGTGGATTTGGCATTCAGAGTAGTCAAGAGAACCAGACCATGAGCCTCAAGAGCAATATAATTAAGTGCATCAAAGTATAACTTGTTTATGAATAAGTAAGACAAGATGTAAGTACTACATTGTATTAGAATAATAAATGTACAATGCTTTATCAATAGAAGTTAATCTGTAGATACATTTTAGCAATAATAATAGCACTTAGACTTATATACCACTTCATAGTACTTTACAGCACTCTCTAAGCAGTTTACAGAGTCATCATATTGGCCCCAACAATCTGGGTCCTCATTTTACCAACCTTAGAAGAATGGAAGGCTGAATCAACCTTCAGTCGGTCACAATCAAACTCCTGATACTGGTAGAATTAGCCTGTAATACTGCATTCTAACACTGCGCCACCATGGCTCTTTTGCCAGTTTTGTATGCATATTTCTATATATTTTTGCCAGTTTTGTATATTTTAGAGTTCTTATCATGTTCCCGTTTAGTAAAATAGATACTTCCCTCTTTCTTGCACACCCGATTCAAACCATGTTATGAAGCTGTTAAAACATATCTGTGGCTGGGGAAACAATCATTCTATAGTAGCCATCTCAGCGCACTCTCATCTTCTGCTACCAAAAGACAGAGGCATGTTACAACATTTTCCTGGAAGATTAGTCTTTGCTTAGCCATAAATTAGCCATTAATCCTATCTTGGGTAACACACCAGCTATGGTTAAAGCAAGCTAATCTATAGCAAACCACAGCCATAAACTGAGATTAAAATATTACTACTCCATCACAGTCTTAAGCAATTATCTAGTTTAGATGATGTAATAAACCAAACCATAATATGGTTTAGCATGTTATATTGAACCGAGTTACGATATTGATTTGCGTCACACCTGAGGTCAGCATCGTAATTGTGCTGGCTTATCCTCTGGTTCTTCTGTGGTATAGGAGATGTCCATAGTTCTAGTCTCCCAGATAGGAGGAGCAAAATGTCAACAGCACTTGGGTAGCATATGAAGTTTATTGGAGAGTTAAGCCTTGTACAACCTGTCTCTAGAACCCAGATGAATTTAGCGATAAACTATTAATTCATTCTGAACCCTATTCATTTCATCAGGCCAGAATTGTTATTGGCAATGTTGGATATCACACCAGCTTTTCTCTTTGTCATTCTCTGTAGGCCCTTCATTTTTTTGTGGGCTTTGGTGCTCTGCTAAGTCCTCTGATAGCTGATCCTTTTCTATCAGACACCAATTGCATCCTGGCAAATGGCACAGCCAGTGGTAGCAGCAACCTCCCTCACATCCGGAAGTCATTGGTCCCACATCATCCTGGGAACCTGACACATTATGACCTACCCATAAAAGGACTGGTGGTGACCAGAGTGTCTTATGCTTTCTGGATTATGGCTCTGATCAACGTAAGTATGGCCACCTTCATAGTCAGTTGTTCCATGTATAATGTTCATACGCATCTTCAGAATAATGCAAGTAGAAGCTTTTGAATCCAGGTTGCAATTTGTTTTGACATTCTGACAGATCAGTCTTCTCAAAATCATCCATCATCCTTTCTCCAAATATGACAGTTATCCAAAGCTTTATTTTAGAGATTTATATCACATTTCGAGAGGCCGTGAATGTAAGAGCAACATTCAATAGACCAATGATGATAAACCTATGGCACGCGTGCCACAGGTGGCACGCGGAGCCATTTCTGAAGGCATGCAAGGCATTGCCCTGTCAGCTCCAGTGCACTTGCATGCACTGACTACCTGATATTTGCCCGTTTTTTGTCCTCCGGAGGGTGAAAAATAGCCCAACGGGCAAACCGGAAGTCTCGTTGGGCCATTTTTCACCCTCTTCAGGGAAACCTCCTGAACCCTCTGGAGGACAAAAAACAGCCAAATTGGGAGGGGGGGTATGCGCATGCGCAGTGCAGTGTGCGTGGGAGGGGAGTTGAGTGCTAGCACACATGCATGTGACATTTTTAGCACGCAAGGCGAAAAAGGTTAGCCATCACTACAATAGACTGTTCTGCCTCTGCCAAAATTATCAGATTCACAAGGAATAGATTGCCTAAATCTAAATGGTTTGCTACAGAAGAAGCATATTTTGCCTGCTATTTAAATCTTCCTAATCTAGGAAATAAATTCATAATCCTCCCCAATCCCTTTTGAAACAGACCCTCCCTTTTCTTTCTCTTTTACGGAGTAAAATTCACACTTTTCCTATTTTCCCTTGTTAATAAAACTCCACATTTCAAGGTAGAAAGTCTGGAAGTAGGAGGACTAGTTAATGACTGATATTTTTCGTGATCAGTATCATTTCAAAAGGGTGTTTGCTGATTTCAATCTCCACTCAGCCTTCAGCTTGTTAGAGATGTTAGAACAGGTTGTTAGAACAGCCTGAAGTTATATGTTCCCTTTCAGCCCTCCTATTTTTTATGTGAGTATTCCTTTTATTTTTACCAACCTTAATGAACGTACATGTTTACATCATATAGTGAATACCACTCAGTTAATGGAGACTTACTCTAAATTTGGTGTACTATTGAGAATCTGAGTGGCATGCCAAAGACGAAGCAGTGGAGGTAGTCTGCCCTGGTTACAGGCAATAAGAGGGTGCTTTAATTGGCAATTTGGAGGTGATAAGGAACTCATTTGGAAGATTGGTGTTGTGTTGTATAAATAAACGTAAAAGAGGAAAATTGAAATGGCCACAGACATTGCTATTATAGCAACACACAAGTTCAACTTGAACAATTAAGATAGTGGGGCTTTTGATATTGTCCCAAATTGGTGTGTGTGTGTGTGTGGTGTTTGTGTGATATATTTTATTAATATGTTTTGCAATTCTTAATGCATTGTATTGTTTCAGTACAATTATACTTATGCAGTATTAAGGATTGCTACTCCATTATTTAGATAACCGAGACTGTAAAAATAAAGTAAAATTAAATATTCTATCAATATTAATTACAATTGAGGATGACAGTTTTGGAAAGATAACATTATTTGACTTTTTCAACTGAAACTGAATATAACATTAGAAAAAGGAAACTGCTGCTGATTGCATCAAAACAACTGTTGAATTTTTAACTTTTCCCTTTTTCTTCATCTGCTGATTTATGGTGCTTGTAAACATTTAAGTTCTCTGGGAAGCCAGACTGTAAGGATTTATATTTGCCATGCTGTGAAATATATTTTCATACAGGGAAATCATTCTTGCCTAAATTTGGTTAAACCTCAAATTTATACACTGTTAGTTTTGCCATTACTTCATATTCTCCATATTTAAGTTTCCAGTCAGATATTGTTGGAGTTGTATGCTTCATCCTGTGTGGGGAAAGATTTATTCTTGCTGCTGTAAGCATATATTTTATTAAATCATGGTGATTGTTTTCTAAGATTATACCTCACAAGAAAAGTTGTGGCTTCGTGTCAAATTTAAATCCCAGAGTTTTTTCAGCATTATATTATGTATATCTTTCCAATAATTTAAAACATGTCTACCAGATGTGATAAAACATTCTTTCTATCTATATTGAGTCATTTCCAAAATTTATTAGAATATTGTCCCAAATTGTTATAAGTCTTCTTCACTAGGTACAGCAAAGACTTTTGGCAGAAATGGAAATTGAAAAGAAGGGTAAATCACACTGTTGTAGTCTTCCTATTATGAGTGTCATATATGAGTAGGATATAATCTCATCATATTATATGCTTGGAAAATTATTATACAGGTAGTCCTCAATTTACGACAATAATTGAGTCCAAATTTTTTGTTAACTGAAACATTTCTTAAGTGAGTTTTGCCTTTCTTGCCACAATTATTCAGTGAATCAATGCAGTTATTAAGTTAGTAACAAGGCTGTTAAGTGAATCTGGCTTTCCCATTGACTTTGTTTGTAAGAAGGTCACAAAAGGTGATTACATGATCCCGGGACACTGCAACCATCATAAATATGAACCAGTTACCTAGCAGCTGAATTTTGATCATGTGACCGTGGGGATGCTGTAATGGTCATAAATGTGAAAAATGGTCATAAGTCCCTTTTTTTCAGTGCCATTGTAACTTTGAACAGTCACTAAATGAACTGTTTTAAGTCGAGGACTACCTGTATTCTAAACCAGTATTTAGAATGAGATTTGGGAAACTACTGCCATTTTGCTAAATGAGGAAAGACAAGTTGTAGGCAACAAATATTGACAAAAATCCTTTCATTTTCACTTGTAGCTCACTGACTTTCTGTCTGCCAGTTTCTCTGCTGTTCCTGCTTCCTGAGAATAGGAAACTGAATAGTGTGACTCAGCAGAGTTCCTGGGGGAGGAGGAGGAGACCACTTGAGGGCCAAAATCTGGGCTGTCCACATAGTACGGTTGATATCTGAATGTCATGGGCATCATGGAGTTGAAGAGGCCTTATGATGAGAAAAGCCATTTCTTTCTTTTTTTTAATGTACTTGTTTTAAAAAAGGCAAAAAAAAAACCTATTAGTTTAAAAACTCTAACTTCTCCCGGGTGACGGTCTCATAAGACCTATTACTGGAGGGAATAGCTTGTTATGATTCTCTGCTTTGGTAATGCAAATCTTAAGTCTGCAATGTGCTTGCACAATTTTTAACACTTCACAGCCTCTGCAAGGTTTTCCAGCACTTAGGTGGGTGGCAAAGCTTCTATTTTCTCTCTCTCTTGGGAGATATAAGACTAATCTACTTTACATGCCAAATATGATGTAGATGAGCAAAACATATGGAGCTGGTAGAACATAAGAAATGAATATTCTTTATGAAAAGGGACAGTTTTTTTAAATTAAACAATATGGTGATCGAGTGGGCAGGGTGTGAGAATTCAGTCTGAAATTCTGTAAAGTGTAAGAAAATATGTAGGATTGGTATGAGGGACACCTGCATTGGATGATACTTACACATAGGCACAAAATAAATATAAAATGTGTGGTTTATGGGGTTTTTTTAATCAGAGAAATGCTACAGATGTTTCAGGATTCAAAGACGAAAGACCAAATACTGAGAAATTAGTGGGGGAAGCATGTCAGGCAGAGCAACATTTTTGCAATCCAGCGCTTATAATTTTAACACATGAAATCACATCCAGCTGTTTTGAATAGTTGGTCAACAGGAAAGGATGGCCAACTTGAAGGCCTTACACCTCATTTTACCAACCTCAGAAGGATGAAGACTGAATCAAGCTTGACCCGGTTAGGATCAAACTACAGGCTCTGGGCAGAGTTTGCCTGCAATACTGCACTTTAATCACTGCACCACCACGGCTTCTATAATAATGGTCAAAAAGCATTATTAAATTGGCCTGGAGCTCCCCAAGGAGCTCGGTTAAAGAAAAGTATAATTGTAGCACTGTTAAAAAGTGACAAGGTTTTTATACAATGTGATTTCTATCATACCTACTTGTTGAGTAAAGGAGAACATAAATGAATGAAGTGGAAAATGGTGACAACCACTAACTACGCTAACCTTGAAGTGATTTGTGTGGGTGGTCTTTTTTCTGTTAGATAATTTGCAACAAATCTTCTAGCAATAATACTAACACTGGATGTGTGCCTTAAATGTTTTTGTGTATTAAGTGATTAATATGGCCTGAATTCAATGGATGAATTGATTTTGAATTTTGGAATATAAAATTCAAAAGAGTTCCAAAAGATTATTTTCCTAAAAGTTCACATAATGCTAGAAAATATCTAGTATTCCCTACTCCGCCACCTTTTAGGGTAAGTGTTTGCAACCAAGCATCATCCAGCTTGGATAAAAACCCAGCACTGCTAACAATCACCAGCAATAATGAGGGATGCTGAGAAATGTATTTTAGCAGTATTTGGAACATTATAAATTTCCCCATCTTTCCCCATCTGTGGGGGAAGAGTGCATTGCCACAATAGAAAGCTTAACATGAAGGGCTCTATTGTGAACCTAAACACTTCTTTTTCCCACTGGGTTGTTACTGTGATCAAATTCCTGCTCCTTCATCCATTCATCCCTTAAATATTATTCCTTGGTTTCTTTGTGATCTTCTAGCATTAGCTTCAGTTTGTCCTAAATTTCATTTTTTTTCTGTGGTAGAAAATATGGGCAGGGTATCTTCTATGGGAAATGTCAGCATGCAATCTCTGAATTGCAGTTTAAAGAAATGCACTATTTATTTGTTTGTTTGTTTGTTTGTTTGTTTATGTGTTTATTTATTTGTTTGTTTGTTTATTTATTTATTTTGTCAAGCATGTGTTAGATAACAGATATAAGTATAAACATGATTATGAATACAAGAAATGGATACGAATAAAGGGAAAATTAGGACAGGGATGATAGGCACATTTGTGCGCTTGTGCACATCCCTTACAGACCTCTTAGGAATGGGGTGAGGTCAACAGTAGACAGTCTAAGGTTAAAGTTTTGGGGGTTTGGGGAAGAAACCACAGAGTCAGGCAGTGCATTCCAGGCATTGACAACTCTGTTACTGAAGTCGTATTTTCTGCAATCAAGTTTGGAGCGGTTAACCATAAGTTTGTATCTATTGTGTGCTCGTGTATTGTTGCGGTTGAAGCTGAAGTATTCATAAACAGGTAGGACATTGTAGCAGATAATTAAATAATAAATAATAAAATAAGAATAATTTAATTATAATTACATTTTATTTTTAATAATTAAAATAATAAATAATAAAATAATAAATAGGACTATTGCACATACAGAAAATAGAAAAGGTGCTAGAGACTACATGATAGATTGGATCCAGGTTCTCCTATAGAGGTAGAGCACTAAACAAAGACTTTTCAGATTGAAAAGCCTTTTGATTGGTTCTCAGTACATTCTTTCAATAGTTCCCTGACAATTTCCATGGGATAGGGTGGAAAGGAGCTTCATCTGCTAAAATTTCCTCTTCAGCAGATTTTTCTTAAAAGCAGTGGAATAAGGCTGGGGGAGAATGTTGACAAGATAAAGTAAACCTTTTCTTCTAATGATTGATTGAAAACTAACCATAGGAATCTTTTCTTGTGTTGATTACACAGCTTCTTAATGGGTCAATCAGAGGTTGGTTCCTGCTGGTTCGGTCCAGTTCACTAGAACCAGTAGCGGGAATTACGCCCCCAAATCAGTCCTCCAGCTCAAAATTGGTGCTCCAGCTTCAAGTCGTCCCAAAAAGAACTCTCTGCGCATGAGGAAAGCCTTCTGCGCATGCGCAGAGAGTTTTCACCCGGAAGTGACGAGGGCACGTGTGCACATCCGGCATGACTCCGAACCAGTAGGGGAGGAAAGTAGAACCCACCCTTGGATCAAATGATATTACTGTGTATAAATATTGATCAAGAACTATTTCCCCGAGATAGATGGGTGAACTAGTTATCAGTAACAGAGGTTTTGAGTCTCACTGGCCAGAGGAGTCATAACACCCAAGCTGTTTGAGAAGCAAAAGCTGCTTATTTGTTCAACTATTTATTTGACCTGATTTGAAAAATTAGCTCAGACCCTGGTAGGTCATATAAGATGTTACTATTTGTTATGTGGAATGTTGCAACAATCCACCACATCCACAGGGGACGGGGAAGACTTCTTTGAAGTAGACTCTCTGCTGTGAAGGCATTTAGCAGCTTTCTCTGTCTCCTCCAGATTTGTTGGATTTAGAGTGTCTGGAGGTTGATGGGAGTTGACGTTCAGTTCGTCTCTGCTGGGATAATAGGGGAATCCATTGTTTGCATTCTCTGTTTATGCTACATGGGTGCAAAGATGTTAGCCTTGTAGGCAGAGCATTAGTGAAACATAGCACAAAAATGATTCCGAATGTACTGTTTGTTTCGCCTTCTGGTAGGCTGGTAAATCCGGGACCATGGTTTGTTATTAAGCAACAGAGCCAAATTACCGATGTCACTCTAAAAGCAAATTGTGAGATCCTGCAATAAAGTGTCTTGGCTCTGGCCATATGTATCTTGGCAGATAAACCAGCAGTAGGAGCCAAATTGGCTGATCAGCATCATTTAACTGTTAGAATTAAAGGTGAAACATAAGCAAAATTCAGAGGAAGAAGAGAATTGAACAGTTGTGTTTGTAGAATATTTAGATGGAGGTAGAAGAATTTTACTCCGGTGTAAGAAGAGCAAATTCAGCGACAGGACAAGATCATGTCTTTTAAAAAGTGCCATCCCTTAAGATATTCAGAGATTTCTTTTTTATTTTTGTTCAAAGTCAGGTACTGGTAGCATTACAGTAATTTTTCTGAGAGAGGAAGATCTAACTATAGCAATTGTTGCCTTAATCCCCTCTTATTCAGATTCTTGTAACAGACTCCTAAGGCAGGGGTGTCAAGCTCAAGGCCCCCGGGGGGGGGCAGATCTGGCCCATGGGGTACTTAGATCTGGCCCATGGGGCCACCCTGGAAACAGTGAAGGACTGGCCTGCGGTGCTTCTGCCAGTGAAAATGAGCTCCTGAGATCCGTTTCCGGCTGCCACAGCCTCCTGCAACCCTCTGCCAGTGAAAATGGAACTGGGGAGGTCGTACACGGCCCTCCTGAAGGGTTGCAGGAGGCCGGAAATGGAGCTCAGGAGCCTGTTTTCACTGGCAGAGCGCTAAGGCCACCACAGGCACCCCCGACAGTGACATCAAGCTAGCCACACCTATCCCACCACAGTCACCCCAGCCCACCAAGGTCAAACACAACCCTAATGTGGCCCTCAATGAAGTTGAGTTTGACATCCCTGTCCTAAGGCTTTCAGAAACCACTAGAAATAACAACTAATGCAGTATCTACGTTTTTGAAACTATCGTGTCTTTTAACTTGCAATGTGCAGCAAATGCATCTCAATGTATCTGGGAGCTATTCAATTGGGATGTATCATGTTAAAGTTGAAAAATGTACTTAGTCACTTTACTTAAATAAGGAAGTTTTCTATGTGGCATAGAGTCTAGGCCTAGCAATCTTCATTCCAGTCTCTTGTTTCATGAGAGTGTCTGGTTGACCTCAGGCTATTTTTTTTCCTCTCCTAAGAGGAGTTTTGCTGCAAAGACCAGAGCTTAGATTGTCGTAGATTGATCTCATAGATTGTAAATATGCAGAAACCAAAGGTATGCTATTAGGAAACAATCAGAGGGGGGAAAACCAGGAGTACATTATTCTTGGAGGTATGGTGGAGAAAAAATATCTTAATATCACTATTGTCAGATGTTTCCAGCATGAGGGTGGAATAATAAGGAAATAAACCAAATATTATTTTCATAGTCACTTTAATTAAAAATAAAACCTTGGAAAGAAAGAAACGGGAACACCAAAAACAAGATAAGTTTCTTATTGTAATTCCTTCCTATGGGTTTGTTTATTTATTCCCAATTTATAGTGTAGAGCAGTGATGACTAACCTTTTCCGAACCAAGTGCCCAAAGAGCGTGTGTGTGTATGAATGCATGTGCATGCACACGCCCCCAAAATGCAAAGTGCGGGTGCCCTGCGCATGTGCCCCACCCTGCACATGTCCATGCGCCCCGCTCCACGCATGCACGCACAGGCACCCATCCCCCACCCATGCACCCCCCATGCATGTGACCTATCGCCACCCATGCATGCATGGCCCCCTGCGTGAATGTTGAGGTCCAGGTAATTGATCCGCAAAAGGAGATTAGAAACAAGTAGAACAGAATCAGAGATTAGAGCAGGGCTTCCTTAAGCTGGCAGCTCCAAGAACTTATAATTTATAAGATGGTATGTCATTCCCATAACTTCTGAGAGTGTTGGCTTCAGACTGAAAAGACGATCAATTCTTGGTCTTTCCAATTTGATGGAAGCTTATGACATGAATTATGATGGCAGAAATGAAGGTGTATATTTCTTCACATCAGTCCACCAGAAATGAAAAGCAACTGTGAATTTGAGGACAGGGAAAGTTTGGCCGTGAAGTCAGTATCTCAAGTCAGTGTTGTTTACTTAACATGTTTGAAGAAAAGCTATTGCACACATCTGATTCTTTGTGCCTGTGAGCTATTTCTTCTTCTTGAAAAGGACCCAGTTTTGACCTTGCTTAGAAAAATGTTGCACTTTACCAAGACAATTTGCCTGATTTTACCAATGGAGGGGAATATGTAATATGGGACAGCCATTAACACCATTCCAGTTATTTGATTTTGGATTGCTATGAGTTCTTGTATAAAATTCATGATCCAGATTATCCTTGTTGCTATCTGGTACTTTACCGATAAGGTATTTTATATGCCATGTTAATTTTGTTTGGCAATCTCCTTCAAGGGTGCAGCCAAGATAATAGCTACATGAAGTGGCCTTTTTCAGTTTTGTAGGTCTCACATACACTGAACCACTGCTCTCATTCATCCTTGCATCCATCTACAAGTGGATTGTTATTCCAATCATATAGCAATAGTCCAACACGTAACATACAGTGTTTGCCCAATATTTTATGGCTTGGCATTGTTAAAATGATCTGTGAAATATGCATCTGTTTTTGCTGTTCTCACTTTCATAGCAAATTTGCCATTAACGCAAACTGGTCCTGACCTCCGGAAAGATTCTAACTATTAAAGGAAAATGTTTTTCTTCCATGGGGCTGAACTAGCTGTTCTTGTTTCTATTGTTCTGTGAACAATGGAGACCTCTTAAATGAATTCAGTTGAGGAGAGGGGAGCAGGCAGGGAGAGAATGCTCCATACCTTGAAATAACTCTGTGAGCCAACAAAAATCAGGAAATGTGGATTTATAGCTCTCTTAAGTCACAGACAGAAAAAAAAACAATCTTAGAGCAATCACTCATTAATTATGAATGTTCTAGCAGTCACCATCAATCAGATGGGAAAGGGAAAAAGATAGCTTCAATTAACATTACTTAATTACTTTCAGATGCAACTTCTACTCTGCCAATGCACAAAATATTTCACTAGGCTTAGCAAAATCAGTGGGCATTTAACAGAACCATTTTATATTGTAGCAAAAACCACAAAGGGAAGTTTTTTTTATATATCTGAACACAACAATGCAAAGTACTAGTGATGAAGTGTCCTCAGGAACTTTATGGGATCCATGTCAGATCTTTAGATAATGCCTGTCCAGGTAGAGTGCAAAATTTAGTTGCAGTCATTAAATACAAGCCTCAGTGTTAATGTAGAATGCAAAGCTATTTCCACTGCGAGTACCAAAATTGCTAGCATCTGTGGTCCTGGACTGTCACCTGCTGGCAGAGTAAGAAACAGCATTTTGCTTCTTCAGTTGGCAGAGAAGTTTAAAATGCATGAGGTTTTCTGAAAAACACGTCCAATATTATATTTGGGTTGAGTTTTACAGCTTGTTATTTGGAGAGCCAAGCATGCTACTCATAATGGCTGTAATGCATCTCTGCTAATTAATCAGCTGAAGCTCAGGTGTATTTTTATGCACTATACATATGCCCATCTTAGGCCATAGATGTGGAAGACCAGGAGAGGGCCTTTGCACAGCTCCATTTCATGTAGCAGTTCACCCTTTCCTGGATCAGTCAGTCCTCCAGTCCAGGGGTGGGTTTTAATTTACCTCGCCGCCAGTTCGCTGCCTTCTGTGCACACGCGTGCCACTTGGATGCGCGCATGCGCAGTAGAAAAAACCTGGAAAATTCCCAAAAAAAGGCCAAAAACAAGATGGCGATGCATGCGCAGTGCCGGAAACTCGGCTT
>JANHFT010001946.1:358004-371072 GCA_032467955.1 Pseudoxenodon macrops | reverse complement strand
AGAAGAAAAAAATGCAAACCCCCCCCCCCAAAAAATGGCTGCATCCATGGACCAGAACCGGCTCCATGACATCACCAGCGGCTTACTACCTACTCGGTAGAACCAGTCCGAACCGGTAGGAACCCACCTCTGCTCCAGTCACTTACTCACTCCCTGTCACTTCACGGTTTGACTATCACTGCACATTCTACATGGGGTTGCTCTTGAGTACTATTCAGAACCTTCAACTGGTCCAGGATGCAGGAGCTCAGGCAGTGATGGACAGGTCTTAGTATACCTAAGTGACACCTCTGCTTTGCAAGCTGTAATGGTTGCCAGTATGCTTCCAGGTGTGATTCAAGATGCTGATTGTAACCTATAAACCTTACATGGCATGGAGCCTGGTTATCCAAGGAACCACCAAACTCTGTTATCTGCCTAGCTGGTAACAGCTAACCGAGTAGACATGCTTCGGATCTCCTTGATTAAATAGTGTCATCTCTTGGCAATCCAAAAGTATATCCTCTGGAATGAGTTCCTTCCTGGATCAGTATGGTCCCTATGACATTCCGAAAGACCAGACAATTAGGATTGGGTGGATGGAATTACCCTCTTTGTGATGTTTTATGTCTGCTTTGTAGTTAGGTAGCTATCTTGGGGTGGGGGGTGCGGTTGTAATTATTTTTGTGTTTTGACTAAAGTTCTATATTCAGCCATTTTTATAATGCTTATGTTGTTAGCTGCCCCCTAGCTACTTGAAATTGGGCAACATCCAAATTGAATTAAACCAATTAAAAATGTCTTATCTATATTTTCTAGTGGAACCTGTTCCTTTTTTAACCCTTTATAAAAATGTAGCAAAAGAAACTTCATAAAGGCAACTTTTTAAATATTCTTGTCAGCAGAACTTGTAGTTGCAAAAAAACTTTGCTCCAACATACTGATTTAAAAGCAGGAAGGCTGTGCTTTGTCTGAATCTAATCATGCTACCTGTGCCCTTCCTCTTAATATATGCTGGGAAAATATGATGCTATACACACAAGTAATATCAAACAGTTTCCTGAGGTGAAAAAATCGGATCAGTCCCTTTCAGTAGAAGAACTAACATACAACCTATATAGTGGATATAGTACAACCTAGATCTGCTTGGCTAACTGTCCTTTCTCTTTTCTATTGCTTTCTAGCTGCCTGTCCCCATTGCAGTATTCTTTTTGCTGTACAAAGAAAGGCTTGTGCCGTGTTGCCCCACTGGCAGTCCCCCACTGTTACCTGCAGATGAATTGGCAATGGAAACACGGATAACTGACAAAGATGACTCTTCTACTTCCTCATCAAAAATCCAAGTAGAAATAGGTGAGAGTGGAGAAAGATTATTCCAGTTTGAGTCTACTTTTCTTCCATTATCTCATTAAAACCAAGAGAGCGTGATGTGCTGCTCTATGAAGGACTGGAACGTATACATAATGTTAAACCAGGCTTATTAAATCATGGTTTATTACACCAGCCTGAATTGGCCACAGTTCCTGCAACAGAATCAGCCAAAATTGAACAAATCACATAATTGCTATACCTTAGGATGTTTGGGCACAGCTTGGGTTTATGTCTTCTTCATTGAGTTATGTGAACTAGAAAATTGGGTTTAATTGAATAGAGTAGCTTAAGATAAGCATAAGTTAACATGTTATATAAAGATAGCCTTTGGCCTATTGTGGAAACCATAGTATGTTCATTTCCAATGGGAAAAACCCTCCATATTAAGATGCTGACATTAATTTTCAACAAATATCTCAAGTTCCAAAATGGTCTTTATTCCTCTTCTAAAATGGACATAGACATCAGAATTACTGAAGGTTGTTTATGAGACAGATTTCAAAAAACCTAGCAAAAATGTTCTGGCTTGCAGATTACATAATTCTCTTTCATACTCCTGTGTATAGTCCTAGGCTGATTTACAGAATTGTAATTTGGTTCAAGAGGAAGTCAAAGTACTCCACAGTGGTTGGTCCATTACTACCAGAATATGATAAGATCTTTAGTATCTGGTAATATTAGCTCAGCAGACTATGAATTCCCAGGACAGGTTCTTCAGTGTAGTTTACTTACCGTAGTTCATAGTTAATATAATTGCAATAGATTGTCTTATGGACTGCATTTAGCACAGTCATTTGTATTTGTCCATAAAAAAACTCTTGTTAGTTGAAAATGAGGTTCCATATTCACTTTGGTCTCCTGATAAAGAAGCCATTTTTCACTGGGCAAAAGTAAGTATATCCCTATGCTGAAATAAGTCTCATTAATTTAAAAAAAGGGGTAATTATTTCACAGTGTGTCATTTAAAGAGGAAAAGCAATCAATACATGTCTAGAAGGTTACTTCTAATAGGAAGTAATTTTCTATATGTGTTCTAAAGCTGTACTGCTTTATTTAGTTGATCTCTTTGCAACAATATCTACCAGCTCACACCTTATGAACTTTAGGATCATGTGCTCGCATTATATGGTGGCTTTAAGTAGACCTCATTAAGCCATGCAGTTAACTGCAGTACCTGCCAATATGCCTTAGGTGCATATGACAAATGAAGAAACAGTTGACATTGGCCTGGGAAGCACAAACCATGAGTGCAAGACCGCTTTTAGAAGCAATGAAAAATAATAAAGAGTCTTGTTGGGTCAAACAAACAGCTACCAATTGAATCCCTGCTTCTTGGAAGTTTTCCAATAGAACTGCAATGTTCCTGAATTGATTCTACAAATTATTTTGTCACATATTGACTATACCTTTTGTTTCACTTCGATCTAATGCTTCACATCCATAATTGCACTTTAATGAGAATACATAGGATCTGAAACCCTTGGGGATTAAATGAAGGACTGTCTGGTGGCATATAGACTCCTTAACTGTTCCTCATCATTGCCTCGTCTCCCTAAGAGTTTCACCTTCCCCAATGGGTGACTTTCTTCAACCCTAGCAAAAGGTATAATTTGCACGAGTGGTGGAATATTAGAATTGAGGAAGAAAGATCCAGCTATCTCCTCCAAGGAAATCATCCCTTGTGCTATAACGAAGATGGGTGAAAAAAGAGCTTCTCATTGGTTTCAGGGTTTTTTTTTAAACACACACACACCAAGAAAGCCCATCCACAAATATTATTAGAGGAATGTGAGACTCCATCCACAAATGGCATGAAGCTCCGAGGGTTAATCGCAAGAGAATACAAACTTCAGTGCAAAACGTTTATCCATATCTCAACGAGGGAAATAATTTATATTATAGCAATAGCAGTTAGACTTATATACCACTTCACAGTGCTTTTACAGGCCTCTCTAAGTGGTTTACAAAGTCATATTGCCCCCAACAATCTGGCTCCTCATTTTACCCACCTCGGAAGGATGAAAGGCTGAGTCAACCTTGAGCCTGGTGAGAATCAAACTGGGTCGGACACGACTTCACAACTAACAACAACAACAACAATACTATTATTCTACCTTTCTCTCTCTGGTACCCTTCAGATCTTAGAATACATGGCTCCTCATCACAATCTATTGACTAATTTGACTAGGAAGCACGCAGTATGTTAACACTGCGGTCCAACATACCTGGACATCTTTTGTAGATAAGGATTTTTTTCATTTTAAAATTTATATCTTTTTTGTATAACGGTTCGTTTTTTTCTTTGTAATAATTACAGATTTACAGCAGAGATTGGTGAAGGAAGAATGATATCATACGCTCCTTTAACACCAATATTATGCTTTGAAACCAACAAATTGTGGGACACAGAAATTATTGCCCTTTTTTTTTTAATATACTAGGAATGCACAACCAGAATAGTTTGGAATGGTGCCCAAAGAAATCAAAATTATAAATACATAAACTAAATATAAAGTTATCAAAATGAGAGTTGTTGTTCAACTCCTCAGTGTGAGTTATGCTAAACCTATGTGTAGAAAGTGACTGGTTATAAAGTACTACGGTAGCAGCTTAATCAATACATGGCATTGTTTTCTCTCCCCAGGACACAATGACCTCTTTGGATGCTGCCAAAGCAAGAATTTCAGAGGACTTCCTTGCTCTTACTTTGGTGTCCATGTGACTGGAGCCCTTCTCCTTTTTATGACAGATGGGATCCTGGTAAGGGCAAGTGACAAAGAAAACATCAGACCCACATCTGTCCATAAAGAGTAGCTTTCCCAGGTCTAATCAAGCTTTTTTGGAGATTGGGACTTGCTGAGTTGGAGAATGCAAGATTGAGAGAGGCTAACAAAGATGCTAAGCAACTACCATATAGACAATTTAATTTTGTTCCAGGTGTGATCTCAGCAGCTAGCCTAAAATGTTCATATGTTATAAAATCAAAGGGTAGTTTTCAACCATAAACATTTAATGCTTCCTTTTTTTCTTTCCCAAATTTGCTGATTGTTGGTTGTTGCTCTGTTGGTAAAATTATTTGGCTCTAAGCAAGGACAGAACACTTTTTACCTAGCTACTTACATATTTTTTAATTGTATTTCTCCCCTCCTTTTATTTTGTTTCTGGCATCTAATACCTTATACAAGTTAAGTGATTTTGGGAATTAAAAAAAATATGTAAAAGATTTTAAAATGCTTTTTTAAATCTATCTTTTGATTTCAATTGTGCCAGATAGTAAAACACCATCATTTTAACTGTTTTTAATCCATTGTCCAGACAACTGTAATTATATGTTATTAAACATCATCTGAATGAATAAAAGATGAATGCTGTGGTCATTGCTTAATACAGAAAGAGTGCAAATATAATGAAGCATGTTTTCATCTCTTCAGGGTGAATACTCTGGCTTTGTATACAGCTATGCAGTAGAGGAACCACTCTCAGTGGGACACAAGAGGGCTGGCTACCTGCCCAGTCTCTTCTGGGGGTTCATCACACTGGGCAGGCTCATTTCCATCCCTGTCTCCTATAGAATGAAGCCAGCAACCATGGTTTTCATCAACGTGGTATGGCCAAATCTTATTAATAACAAACTTTGTGAATTTTTTGTGTTCCATTGTCATGATACATAAGTAGGATGTATCTCAATACCTCTGGAGGGCATCATGTCTGGGAGTACTGGGGACAGATTAATATACTTTCCCTTCAGGGACTCACATGAACTATAGGTCTAATGTGAAAGCTTAGGATTTCCAACAAAGAAATCTTTTTATAATTTTTTTTTTCAATTCCAGAAGTTCTTCTGGAGTTGTTATGCCAGTTCTTTTTTTTTAATGATGCCATTAATAGTATGATTATATTATTTTCCTAAAAATATTTGTGTTTTGGACAAAATAAAACAAAACACGTCTCTTGCTATAATTTAATGTAGTATATAATGTAAATTAAGACAAAGTACAACTACAAAGCAATAGCTAATTATGATTATGATAATTCAGATCTAGAAATGTATTTCAACAAATGGTCCATTATTTATAGAAGAATAAAGGATCTCTCCTACAGGGGAAGATTGCAGTGTATGAAGACGTCTTTATTAATTCCCCTGTAGCCACGTATCCTACCTTTCTGTATGACAGGTTCCCTATTCTTTCCTAAACTCTGAAAAACACTACTCTGAACTAAATTAAGTAAAAACAAAACAATGGCATAAACCACACAGAATCCATGTTAAGGAAATTACTCTACAGACAATACAGTAGCAAAACCCTGGAGGAAAATAGCAGCAACCACTCAAAATGTTGGCTCCCATTTCAGTATGCCTATGGTTCTTTGCTACAAGTGTCAAGGTACAAAGTTGAAGTAAGAGAACAATGAAAGGGCATGTTAGTCAATCAGGGACAACCCTTCTCTCTCTCCTGAAAATTTCTTGCAGAATCTGAAATGATGTCAAACAAAAATTCTTGGAACATTTTTGTCAGGCACGAACAACCATACTTAAGCTGCAGTTAAGAAGATTTATAGCACAACCCTATAACCAAGGTTAACTAATGGTCAGCAGTAATTTAGCACTAGATAAAAGGTTAACGGAATTCAAGGGATGTGTGTGGATTTGGATCACTTGTGGGAACATAATGACTCCAGATTGATTCCTCTCTTGAATCCTCCCCCAGGTTCTGCCTAACTTTCTACAATTTTAGATGCTGATTTCAGAATCTGTAGTACTTAGTATTTATTATTTTATTTGTGATACATTTTTATAATTGCTGTTCCTTCTTTCACAACTGAGTTTGACTGTCTTTATTCCTCTATTTTCCCTTTTAATGTCATTGCAGGTTGGAGTGCTTATAACATTCTTCCTGCTCCTAATTTTTTCTAGCAGTGTGGTTTTTCTCTTTGTGGGAACTGCCTCTCTTGGCCTCTTCCTCAGCAGCACATTCCCCAGTGTGCTGGCCTACACTGAGGACATCCTCCAGTACAAAGGTAAAGTCTCCCTGTGTTTTCTTTTGCTAGAAAATGAGTAGCTGGAGAATGCCAGTTTAGGAAAGCAGGTGGTAGGACCCATAGTAGGAGCCCATTAATGACTTATTATCTTCTAGAGTCACTGAACTATCATTGTGCCAAAATAGCAGAAAGGAAGATTGGTTTACATTGGCTCGGATCTTGCTGAGTGATGCTAAATTAGTCAGTAATGGAGATTCTGCCTATCTCACTCTTGTAGATCTCTCATTTTGTGCAAATAAATTCCTGATATTCTGCCAGCCTTTCTAAAAGAGAATGGTTTAAATGATCTGATTTGCTTTGTTTGTCATACAGTATCTTATTTCTCCCATTCTGGTATTATTTGCCTTGCCCCAGATTTGATTGCACATATTATTAAATGCAATGCAATATTGTATATATAATATAATATTATTGTGTAACATAATTATTGCTGGAGTTGAATTCAACAACTGATGATTTCATTGAAATGTCCATGACATTTTCTTGGAAATCAATGGAAGTAGTTTCCTGTTCCTTCTTCCGGGAGATTTTCTCAACTTTCCAGTCTTCTCCACTCCCTGATATTTTGTAATCATTCCCATTACAATACAACAAGGACCACACCTTCTTAAGTTTTTTTGGAATCAGCCAAGATCAGATGCTACTACATTATTGGGTAAATGTTGAAAGTGAAAGGAGAGCCACAGAATGGCTCTCAAGGAATTAATTAGGATTAGAAAAATATTAGAATGTGCAGAAATGAATAGATTAACACTTGCAATTAAGGAGAAAGAACAACCTGAATATTATATGATATGGGAATTATTTTATCGACGGCTAGAGAATAAGAATGGAAGTTGGAAATAAAAGGAGATCAGTGAAGAGTAGAAAATATGTTAAGATAGAGATGTAAATAATATGATGATTGTTATTATTATGACTATTAGGATTATTATGCTTAATATTATATTCCTAGTAGAAGATATGTTAAGGCAGAGAAATGAATAGTTTACTATGTGCAATACTATAATTGTAAGATCAGAGAATTAATATCAATGTAATGAATACTGTTGTAAATTTTGATGGTTATTGCACCGAGATATTTGTACCAGGGATGGGTTCCTCTTACTTTTCCTACTGGTTCAGGTCGCGTTGGAAATGGTGGTTTTCCCGGTATACACTCGCTACCACATCACTTCCAGATTACAACCCTCTGTGCATCCGCAGAAGGTTTTGTGCATGTGCAGAGGGTTGTTTTTTGGCCGACTTGAGGCCGAAATACTGATTTTGAGCCAGAGGACCGGTTCGGTGGTGTAGCCTGCCAGCCGTTGCTGCCGATTCGGCAAGCGGTGGCAAATTCCTGCTACCAGTTCGGACAAACTGGTCTGAAGCAACCCACCACTGATTTGTACCCAGACAACATATTATTTAAGGGAAGATGGAATGTTTATACTAAAAAAAAAATTTTTTTTTTAAAAGGAATTAATTTTTTTCTTCCAGAGTGAATAAACCACAAATCCTGATCCTTTTTTCTTCCTTATTTGCTTTGATAGGGGCACATTAACACTGAATGTTTATCTTGGACTTCAGCACAAGACAGGTGGCATTCTTGACAAGTCATTTATATTAGAGATTAATTTTTACCATTTACATTTGAATGTCCCAGTCATAGACTACAGTCTTATATTTTCTGCATAATTAAAACAGATGCCAACTTTTTAATTCCAGGCTGTGCCACTACAGTATTGGTGACAGGAGCAGGAATTGGAGAGATGGTTCTACAGTTGCTTGTAGGGTCGGTAAGTATATTAGATATCAAAATGACAGTCTGCTGGATGTAAATTAACATCTGACTACCTCCCAGGAAATAAAGAGAAAATTCCAATCACTGAAGATAAAATTGAAATTTTATACCAAGTTCAGCTAGTTTAGTAGTGTCTGCACCAACTGAATTTCAGAAAAGGTATCTGAAAAGCCTTACATGGAGATGTCCTTTGTGAGTGTTTTAAATAAATAAAATGCTGTAAACTATATATGGGATTTGGGGCACAGAAGCATATTTTGGACCACTAATGTATCCTCTAGCATAGGTGGCAGTTTGTAGAGAAGGGGTGCAAAGAAAGCTAGCAAAATTCTGTAAGATATATTTCTAACATATAGAAAGACTGCCCAGTAGTAATCATATATTGTAAAGTGTGCATATTTCCACTGAATTGTGATCTGCTAATAGATTGAAGCTTAGAGGCAATGTTTAAATTGAAGACATGGAAAAAGCATTTCTTCATGTAACCATGCTGCTTCTGAGCTTTTGGCACTTGAATTGAAAGTCTTCCCATGCACATACAAACACAGAGTGGAAACACACACTAATATCCAGCAGGTAGAAACCCTGGGGAAGCAGATGGCATTTGCTACTTTCCCTGAAGGTCAGACAGTCTGGCACAAACTTCTTCAGTAGGGAAATGAAGTCTGCATAACCTCAGTCAGCAATACTGGAGCACTTTAACATTATTCTTCCTGCCAGACAATAAGCTCTGCTCATTAGTTTTTAAGACAGTATCCAAAGCTTGAAAACCTAAAATACCTTGTTTTCTTTCTGTCAGATCATTCATGATCAAGGAAGCTATAGTTTCCTGGTGTGTGGAACCATCTTTGGAGCTTTGGCCTTTACTTTCTACGTCTTCCTTCTATTTTTCCACAGGATTCACCCTCAGTCCCAATCAGGTAAGACTGTCAGCTTGTCCGTCCCCCCCCAACTAGCAGCAGCACTTCTGAAAAGAAAGGAAGGCAGACCAGGTGGAAGAGGGTGTATGTTCCTGCAGAACAGACAGGGAAAAACTCTGAATTTTATAAAAATTCAAGGAAGCATTTATTTTACAGCTGCTTCCTTTCCCCCTTTCCTGCTTGGATTGGACTGAATGCCCAAGCAACCACATACCCCTTCACTTTCCTTATTCTTGGACAAGGAGACCATGAAAAATGAAGCCAAGAAAGTGGGTGGCAAAAAGTCTATAAACACTAAATAAATAAGCAGTAGTTAGTTTTCTTTGCTATGTTTTAGAGATTAAAACCTCCAGGGATTTACATTTTCAAATTACAGTTGACACCATTTCCATTGAAGAATTAAGGAACCATGGAAATAAGGAATCTGATATTATACATCAAAGAAAAGGAACCTAGGGCCTTCCATTCCCAGGCTGCACAGCATGTCCTAAATTGAAGGATTAATATTCCTGCATCCTATAGAAAGGCAGGATTTTCCATTTCTGTAATGTAGCATAGAATCATCTATTAAATGCTGTCAGAATTACTTCTGAATTACTTTTAATTATTAGTATTAATTATGATCAAGAAGTGTTAAGTCACAATTTTTCAAGCCAACAAGTACAGAAATGAATCCTGCTACTGCTATGCGCTTTAGGGAGGAGGTTTACCTCAGTAGTCATGAATCTACATAAACTCTTCCATTTACAAGTCAGTTGTATGCAAGACTTGACTTCATGAGGTATCCTGGGTACCAGTACATATATGAAGGAGTAATGTACCAGTATGAGTTGGAGTATACACATTTTGTAGAATAGCACCTGCCAAAATTAATGTCTAGAAGTACAAGTCTTCATCCACATCTATTGTATGTTGTAAGTCAGTACTAATAGTACTTCATAAATCAAGTAGGGGCAGAAGGTATGTGGCATTTTAATGATGTTTTTAAACAGCCAGTGAAAGACATTTGGTACTTTAGTTTAATGACAACTTCAAAATCTTGTTTTGTAGATATGGATATATCACCTGACAAGCAGCCAACAATAGGCGAACACGGACTTTATCAGAGCTAAATAAAACAGCAAATTTTTACCTGGATCAAGCACATGGTCATTTCAGCTGAAAGATTTGTTATCAAAGCCTGATTTGAAACTACCTGATTTTTCTACAACTGAACTCCTTGATTACAGTTCATTCTCATTTATGATTAGAAGGGAATTGTCATAACAACGAGGATTGAGGGACAATCTGCAGAATCCTAAAGAGGCCAAACTTTTGATATATGATCAATTAAAGTCCATTCAAAAGCTCAGTTGAAAAAATATATACTACTGTCATTTTACAGACCTTGCTGACAGGAAACTCGGGGGAGGGATGGGGATATAGTAGTATTTTATATGTAGGAAGTTTTGGAAAGCACCCTTCTTAATTATGTACTCTGCAAACTCTTAGTTGCAGAAAAAATTTAAAAATCTCTACCCTTCGTGTTGTACATAGCCAGAATAAATATGTTGTTATAAAATTGCCACCCAGCTTGAAGTATTCAAGTTTTGTCTGTCCCCAGATGGGACTTTACTATGTTCTGGTGGTGAAAAGCCCTAGACACTGTAGATAGTACAGTATATAGTTCAAGTAAAGGTGGGTTAAGTTTGATTGAATCAGTATAAGCTGGCCTTTTAACATTAGCCTGCTAAATGGTATAAGCCAGATGGGCTTCTTTATTTGTCAGAAAAGCCCAATTTCTGAAGTATTACAAAATTTAAAGTACATGGACACAAATGTTATGTCTCTTGCAATTGTGCAATATTGTATAATAGGTGCCTTCCAGGAAGAGAACTTGAGAAGTACTAAATAAGTGGTGGCTATTCTCATGACTGGCTCAAATGAAGGTAATGGGATAGGTGGGAATTGCAAAATGCTTTTCCAGGGGGTATACATCTGTTATATATATTAACGAAGGAATGTTAAATATGGTATTGTTGCATGAACTTGTGAAGTGACCAAGATGGGACCCAGCAACATTACTTAAGCTATTTTTTCTAAGAGGCTTGTTGCACTTCTCATTTCAAAATTGTATATTTATACTAAATTTGTATTGCAATGTGGCTTTCGGATTGCTATGTTGCATGGGTATGCACCCTCACCTTTGATTTCCATGTTGTTTAAACCTTAAAATGCACTGTCCTTATTACAGAGCACGTGTACTCACGTTTATATATTCAGATGAGTGTAAACTTTTCTAATTGCCCATTTCTAGATTTTTAGATTTCTAGACCAGAAGGTCAATATTAGTATCAATTTCATGTGTGAAAATTCTGGCATTATGCAAAGCTGAAGCTGATGAAGACAGAAGCTTCTGCTGCTACAAAAGAAAGGTCTCCATACTGTATTATCTGCAAGCTATTTTTAATATGTGAGAGTGAAAAATTAATTATACAGGTAATATATTAAAATTAAGAATAAATTTAAGTTTGCCCACCTACTTGCTGGAGTGCAGCATCCAATCTATCACTTAATAGCCAAATATAGCTCATACCAAAATACAAACCAGGATTGAAAATTTTAACCTTCAATCATGATGTTTGCTTGATTTGCATTTATAAATAGCAGTTTATTTTGTTTGTATTTATAAATCACAGTTTATTTTGATTGCAGTTCGAACCCAGAGATTGTGGTTTGTAAGAGATAGTTTAGTATGTTATATAAATGCAACCAATTGTGATTTATTCTATAACCCACATTAAGCAAAATATGGATTAACAAATTGTGTGAACTCAGTCTGAGTAAAACAATCTGCAACAAGTGTTTTTTGTAGATGCAGCCTAAGGCAAAAAAAAATGTGAAAAAAACTGTTATTAACAATCTTTGCTTTGGAGAGTCTTTATCAATTGTTTTAATACATAAAAGACACTATAAATGGGCAAAACATTATGAATGAAGTAACTGAATGTAAATATTCCACCTGGAGCACACTGCATTTCAAAACTGTTGCATCTGGAAAACAGGTGTTCCCAATTTGAGGTAGTATCATTTAAATTGCTTTGAAGGTCCCTAAGAGACATTTAGCAAACAATATTCTTCAAATTGCTTTCAAGTCTGCAGAACAGGAGTTCCACAATTAGGCTGTTATCTTTAGAATTATATTTAATTAGCAAGCCTGCATCAAACTGGCCGCACTTTATCTGGATTATCAACCTAAAAACCTGAGTTGTTGCTTTATTCTAGACTGCTCAATACCAAAGATCTTTGGATGGTTTATACCAAAAATACAATTTGAATAAAATATATAAAAACAAATAACAGAAACAAAAACACCAGCAGCTGCACAAAGATAATTTTAAAAAGTAGAATTAAAAATCAATTGAAGAGCCTTGGAAAAGAAAAACATCTTCACCTGG
The DNA here is from genome assembly GCA_032467955.1 of Pseudoxenodon macrops. NCBI lineage: Eukaryota > Metazoa > Chordata > Lepidosauria > Squamata > Pseudoxenodontidae > Pseudoxenodon > Pseudoxenodon macrops. Next base: position 358,542 of record JANHFT010001946.1, on the reverse strand, counting down.
AACCAAAATGATGCAAACAGGGATGTGTCAGCCAAGTCTTCTTGGGAAGAGATCCATAAATTGGTATCCACCACAGAAAAAGTTCTCTCCCTTATAAAGGTCCATTGGAGGAGACCTAGAGAGCCTCATGGGATTGATTTTAAGGAGAGATAACCTGAAGTGCAACCATCAGGACAGGCAGGGCACCATTTGGCTGGATAGACCCACCACCAGGGGTGAAATCTAAAAATTTTCCCTACCGGTTCTGTGGGCATGGCTTATTTTGTGGCCGTGGCTTGGAGGTCAGGTGACGACACAGAACACAAAAAACTTTTACACTTTACAAACACACAACACAAAACAACTGACTCAAGACACCATGCAAAAGCAGCTGTATTGACTCAAACACAATGCAAAAGCACACAAAATGGCACCAGCAACAGATTTAACACATTTAACAATTTTTAACAGATTTACAGAGATGGAAAAAGGGACCCTTGGAGGTCATCTAGCCCAACCCCCCAACCAGAATTGCAAAAGCACACAAAATGGCCCTTGC